>PVLA01003038.1:7839-102947 GCA_004027455.1 Hydrochoerus hydrochaeris
AAAGAGCTCATGGAGGAGGATTTACAAAATTCCTGTGAGACAACTGCCCTGAGACACTGGACAGGCAGCCAGAGATGGGCAACTAGGACACATATGTTACGCCACCGGCCGCCTAAGACAGGCACAGGACCAATTGCTGTCCTGCAGGCCCATGACGGGTAAGGCCTGGTTGGATTCATATGAAGAGTCCTTGACCCAATACAGGCGCTATCCTCACAGGGCCTGCTGTACTCCCACAAGTGATAAGGGAAAAAATGTAGGGAGCGGCATGATAGCTTCACAGCTGCCGCTCCATCTCTCCCTCCTGTGGGCATCCGGTGCGTCTGCTTACATTTCACAAGCTAATTAGGTAACAAGATTAAAGTGTTACAAAGGTGAAAAAAGTTAACAAATATATACTCCAGCTTCTAAAAATAAAATAGATTCAGATTCACTCACAGACGGGTGTGCAATGTCTTCTGTCTCTCACTCGCCAACTCCCTGACCACCTTTGGGACCCCTGAGCCCTGCCGCAGCTGGACTCCAGCAGGATGAGGGTCCGGGGGAGACGAAAGAGACCAAACTCAGCTTTGCTTCCTCCAGGTGCTTCCCGTTAAACCCTAATCAAACTTGGCTCCAGTCTACTGGGGAATCTTGCTAGAACTTTAATCTGCCTCATGCGTGCCCTTCATCTGTGTCTCTGTTGCCTGGGAGCTGGAGTGTTATGGATTTGGATTCTGATTTGTAAGAATTTCAAGAAGGAACATTTAGTGCCAGACCAAGGTACCCAATTTAGAAGGTGCATAAATCATTTTGTGGAGATGCGTCTTTCCCACCAAGTTTCCAAAGGACTTAATTGGCCTTTTAAATAATACGTTTGATTCAGAAGCCTGGTGCCAGGTTAGAAAGCACTGCCTGGCTCAGATCTGTCCCTTTCAAGCTTAATGAATGTCTTTGTTCCGCTTCCAAACCTTCCGTATGGTTAGTACTGAAAGAAGCAAGATATTTTCACCCAGAAAAAAAGAGTCCAATATATTCACTCATAACTCCTAATTGAACAGTTAACATAGAGTCAAAATCTGGCCTAGGTGTCTGCACTGATGTACATGTTTTGGGGAGTCCCAGGTTCACTGGACTCCACTCAGGGGCACTTGTATAAAATGTGCTGCCGGGGCCATTCATGATTGATTTGGGTTCGTTGCTGATGCTCACAAAACCTTGATTTCCCTTGAGTTCCCACTCAGCAAGTGAGCACGGAAATGTAATAGGGACAATATCCCAGCACTGTGCTCTGAGGAGCTTGAAGTCTTCTCCAATCATCCCCTCATTAATCCTCACAATGCTCCCATGCAGTTGGCCAGCAGCACGATTTCTATCTTCTCATAGGGGTCAGATTTTTCCAGGTGATTTGTCCAGAGATGTACATACTACCACTGGAAAAGAAGGAAGAAAACTGTGTTTCCCGCATTTTATTTTAGATCACCATATCATTTATTCTCCAGACTAGCAAACTTGTGAAAATGAAAGGGGTGCTATTAACGATTATACATGATAGCGGTGACAAAGTGGAACCCATGTCCGCCTTCCCTAGGCTCCAGCGAATGGAATAGAGGAAAACACAGTGCCTGGGTGAATCCACGGTCTGAGACAGAAACGCTGATCTTACTCACGTGGAGAATGCCTGGGGAGGATAAGTAGTACACGAAGGTCCGGTTCCATCAGGAAACACTGTAAACAGGACAGCTTACACAATAGCAGCCGATACACTCTGTCAACCTGAGAAGTTTAGAAGTTTAACTGAGGGACTCAGCAGGGAGCCAGGGTTCTTTGTAAATCCTCACCCTGTGCAAGAGGAGGGGCAAGGAGATTTTGTGAGTGCCATACCCCCGTGGGGTAAGCGGGGCGCTGTATATAATATAAGGGAGGAGAAGAGGCCTTTCTCCCCTACTTTTGCTTTGGCTGCTTTGTCTGGCTGCTGCCTTGAAGTACTGCCCCTGTGCCATTCCACCCTGCCTTGAAAGCAGCTAATTATGGACTGAAACCTCCACAAACAGTGAGCTAAATAAACCTTTCCTTCTTCCATTTGGGTGTCTGATATTTTGTCCCAGCAATGAGAGAAAAGTAACCAAGAACCAACTTATTTTCTCAGACCTATGGAAGCCAGAGAGTCTAAGAGATGGGTGTGTCAGTGCGTATTTGGCTTTTGGTGAGGACTGTTGCAGACAGCTGTCCTCTCAGTCCTCCAAGGCATGAGGCAGAGAGCAGGCCTTCAGCGGATCTGTCTTTTAAAGGAAGAGCCTCCCAGGGGCCTCTCATGACTTATCTCAACATGATTCAGCCCTAGATCACCCACCCCAAAGCCATCACGCCGGCAGTCAGGGCTGAAGCGTCTGAACTGTAGGAGGCACCACACCCCGTAACAGTGCAGTGGGTGTCATGACTCCATCCTGTCCTCTTCTGCAATTTCCCTGTATGTGGAATACCTCATTCCAGGTATCCGGACACTGCATTTGGGCAGGAACAGAAATCCTGTGGAACCAACAGAAAATAGAGTCAAGAATCCTTGTGAGTGAGTTATATGCTGGACAAAAATGAGAAATGATGAGAAAACCCTTAACTAATGTTTTATGTGTAAGAATGATTAACTGTGAGTAATCCACAACACAGTCATTCAAACAATGACACAAGAGCTTCCATGTTTTGTGATCACAAAAGTCAATAGCACATCATTATTACGAAAAATAAGTCTCTGTATTCCCAGCACTCTGGGAGGCTGAAGCAGGAAGATCATATGTTCAAGCGCAACCTGGACAAGTTAATGACTTACCAAGACACTGTCTCAGGCTAAAGTAATAATGATAAAGGCTGGGATGAGGCTCAGCACAAAGGCCTCAGGTGGGTCCCCAGCACCCAAAGAAATGTTTCCTTCTATAGTATTAGGTTAATCAACATGACAGTTATAGATTTCCAAATTCATGCTATTAAAATATGACAATTTTTGTCTAAAAGGGTAATACCGCTGGCAAGTCTTGACTTTGGGATTCAATGACTTTGGGATACTAATAAACACTTTTTATTTATTTATAATTGATATCATCTAAATGTAAAAAGTCTATGTATTGCAGGCCGCGTGCACAGAGAAATCTCTTGTACGGGAATGAAGCAGGGTTATGTATATGGCGATCATCGTGGATACAGAGAAGAATGAAGCATTATTATAGCCGGGAAGGCAAATATGTGATTCAATAATTCAACAGGTGAGCACAACTCAAAGTAAAAGTCATGTATTAGCACCAAAAGAAATCCAAAGTCAGCACAGAAACAACGTGAGGTAGACAAAGGTACAAAGAAAACCTGAGCTAACCGTGTGCTAACTGTGAAAGAAATTTAAAAAGACAAGGAGGGAAAAGCCTAGAGCAGAGGAGCGGCTGAGGCTGGGTACGTGCAGGCAGGCGTGTGCGCTTAGGTCCTGGCTTAGAGTCCAGCACACCTGGGAGGTGTCGGGAGCCTGGGAGAGGCAGGAGTGACGTCATCCACTGCGCGTTTCCAGAGCTAATCTGATCCTAGGGAGGGGAGGACCACAGTTACCTGCTTACTTTTTAAAGAATCAATAGTTTAGAATAAATTCGTTTTCATTCAGAATGAACTCCTACAAACATATGTGACTAGGATTAATATTCACTAATGTTAAGCTCGAGGTATACTTCTGCAAATCAGATGAAATTAAAGATTAAGTTCAATGAAAATTACATTAAGATAATATAGACATATAACAACTTTGTATTCCTAGATAAACTATGGTTTACATTAGATTATATTTCTAGGAATTTAAGGAGACAATTTTTAGTTTTGCTATTGAATCTTGTTGAAAAAGTATAATTTTACACTTGTATAAGTATTACATCTTATTTATCAACAAGATTTTAAATTTTCTTTCTGTAGATGTTTTAATTTCTTCTATATTTAACATTAAGTACATTTTTATTTACTCTTTATAGGAAGAATACTAATGTTCACATATTAATTTCATCACGACTCATCTTTCACTTACAGATTGTATTATTGTTGATTCTCATATGCCTTATAATACAACAATTTAAAAATAAAGCAATTTTTCCCAATTGGCCACCATGTGTATCCTCTAGGGTAATTACATCACATCTAGCCTACATTATGTTAAGTAAACAGAATATACAAAAAATAAGTTTAGAATTTGCATCCTTACGTTTGTCCCGAATTCAGTGAACTTCTGTTTAAACATGACTCTCTATTTTAGTTTACCTCTCATCTATTTTACTATACTAACTTCCCCCTAAGGTCATTTAATTCCTAATATAGGTTGAAGGTTCTGACATGATCACTATTATTTCTCTTGACCCATTAATATGGTAAATGATAATAAAATATTGCAGTCATCAGTAATCATCAAATCTGTGCCTAACGTGATGAACTCATTGGCTGTGAGGTGTAGTTTTAGGACTCTGACTTAATGAAAAATATTTTGGGAACATTTTCATTCATATTTACATGAGCTAGACCTGCGTTTCATTCTGGGTGGTGTATGAGAGACACGGGAAGAATGGAAAGAGGAAGTGGATTTATTCCCCTCTTCTGTGTCTGGAAATATTGAAGACAGCGTGTCGGGATGAGTCAGCCCTGCTAACTAATAAGCCTGGTTACTGAGAGTCAAAAAGTCAGACATTGCCATGAAATTGCGGTCTTTAGATGGTATCTTGTTGCACAGAAATTGCAATTGTTTTCAGGCTTAGAGGCCCATCATCTTGGTCAAATCAGAGCCTGAGACTCTTTCAGGTTGATGTCTCTTTGGTAGGGGCTGTTTGCTTCACAGTATGTGTTTTAGTAGAGTCAGCTTTCCAGTCAGCTCGGCGCCTGCGGCTGTTTCTCTGGTCACTCTTCCTTGCTGGCTCCTGGACTCCAGGTTTTCTCTGTCTTGTTGCTGAGAGATCTGATTAACTAAGTTCTTCTTTGTTCTAATTTCTTTGTCAGCTCCATTTTTATGCTGAGCTCCTGAGCTCTCAGTGCAGGGAAGAACCAGCTTTGTGCACAAAGTCATAGGGAAGGTCACAGAGCTTTTTTTCTCTCGCATCCTTCACCCCTGGCCACTTTTACAGCCAGAAAAGATGGTCATCTTTGTCTCTGCAGACCTACAAGGTTCCCAGACTCCTCAGGCCACCATGTCCTCCAAGGCCATCTGCAAGGCAGTGGTGTACGACTTAAAAGCTGTGGGGATGCGGGAAACACTTCCCTGGCCGCATCTTCTCTCCGGGAGCTTGGCCGCTCCAGCTCTGTAGGGCACAGTCACCAGCTGATGCCTTACAGAGCTACTTACTGTGACTGGCTTCATCCAGGTTTCTCAGTTGTTTGCCAGGAGAGGTGGCATGATACAAATCACCTTCTCAGAGCCGGGACTGGAAGCAGAAAACTATAAACAGCACAGTTACCAGCTAAATTTCCACTTGCAAAGGTCTGTGCCTACTGATTCGTCTGTTGATGATAGAATGCTAGTGCGTTTATAACTTCTACAGCTTTTTATGTGTGTGGACTCACCTTCGTAAGATGGTAAGATATTTAGATTTTCTAGCCCCTTTAGCGACTTTGGTCATTTTTATTTTCCTATGGAAAAAAATATTATCATTCAGGTTTCCAGTCTATTTCCATGAAGTTAAGTTGTGACCATACTTCTCGCCAATTTCAGTATTTGTGGGTTATTCCTACTTTGTCTGAATTGCAACTCTATGGAATTATTTTCAATTTGTAAGTCATTTTATTTGTCCCAAAGAATCAATATTTGAGCTTGTTTTTTATCCTGTCAGTCTCTTCAGATAATAAATTTTTACCTCAAATAAAATTTCTTAACTGTTCTTTTGAAAATTTTGTTAATGTCTTTTTAATTTACTGCATAATAAATATGTAATATATAGTATCACAAAAATATATAATGATGAAAGAATAATATTATATAGATTGAAGATATATGATATGAGAAGTAAGAGCTGTAATTTTGGAGAATTACATTGCAGACAAAGTAACATAACTGACTCACTCTCTAGCCATAAAAATAAAACTGTGAAGCCCTGTAAAATATATACAGCAACACAAGTTGGTCAGTCTTGTCTATCTTCAGATAACTATAAATAGTTTTCTACCTTTTCTGTTTATTCTATTTTGCTTTGTTATTTTCTTTATGTACAATTCACTTTTGAATAAATCTTGAAAATATTTATTCTTTGTTTTGCTAACTCTAACAAGGTATGTATCTGTGGTATTACAGATATTTCTTTCTCTTTTATCATTTCCTAAGCTCACTTCACATACATTGTGTTCATTTTATATCTATTTCAAGCCCTTTTATCTCTTTTTCAGATCTCTTACATCAAATGAGCCTTATTTATATAAAGGGGAGGCTGGTTTTGATTTAATGGAACAGCGTATTTCAAGTTTTTATTGGCTTTCTGACTCCAAAGTAATTGCTATAGCATGTATTCCTATCTGCCTTTTATTGTCATATTGTCCTTTTTGCTTTTCTCTATTTAACATGAAGTATATTTTATTTAGGCACAAAGGTGACAGCTTCCTTTTTATCTTTGAATGAAGACCATTTTTGTCTGAGCTGTTTATTAAAATGCTTAAGAAGACAATCAGTAGATAGATTATGTCAATAGACAACATCAATATCAGTCTATTTTCCTTTCATATTTTCTGAGCAACTCATTACTCTGTGGAATCTCTGTTTCTTAGCCCATAGTCTGTCTGTCCGTCTGTCTGTCTGTCTGTCTGGTGGTCATCAGAACTGTAACTGTATGGATGGATACAGACAAGAGATGAAGAATTCATCTGTATGTCTCCTATACAGCAGCAAAAATTATGACTTTAGCAGGTTGAAACAAAATAAAAAGAACAATAATGAGAATGTCAGAATAAATAGATCCTCAATCCAAGCCAGTGTTTTAGTAATCTGAACAGATGGAACTCTTGAAGTCATAGGTGTAGGTAAGGGCTTTCTGGATAAAGTCCGATTGCACAAGAAATAACACCAAGAATCCACAAATGGAATCATAGAAAATTAAAAAGCTTCTGCAGAGCATAGGAAACAACTAACAGAGTGAAGTGACAACCTATAGAATGGGGAAAAAGTTGCTTAGACAGAGGACTAAAAAACACGATATATAAGAATTTGAAAGCATTAGAGCACCAAAATTGGATACCCAATCAAAAAATGGGTAAGGAAACATATAGACAATTTCTAGAAGTACAAATGGCCAACAGAATACATGAAAAAATGTTGAATATCTCTGGCCATTAGAGAAATGCAAATTTAAACAACACTGAGATTCCATCTTACTCCAGAAAGAATGCCCACCACCAAGAAATCAAATCATAACAAATGCTGATAAGGATGTGGGGGAAAAGAGCCCTTCTAAACTGTTGGAGAGAAGGTGAACTAGTCCAACCATTTTGGCAATCAATATGGATATTTCTCAAAAAACTAAAGTTAAAATTCCATGTGACCCACTATTCCCTTTTTCTAGGTATCTTCCTCAAAGAGTTAACGACATCGTGTTACAGGGATGACGCGTACCTAGGTGTCTAGCGGCACAGTTCATAACAGCTGAGTCTGGGGTGTGGCCTGTCTCTACATCCATTGATAGATGAGTGTATAAAGACACTGTGCAGATCTACTCTGCTGTAAGGAGCCATTTGTAGGAAAATGAGAGCACTCTGAGACCAGAACCTCAGATGAAGTAAGGCCGACACACAAGCTTAACTATCACATGGTTTCTCTCCTATGAGAAACCTGAAATAAAAGGCAGAACAAATGATAGAGAAAAGGACACAGAGAGAGTAATCTTTCACCAATAGATGGGTAACCATGAGATGGAGGAAGGGGTGACGGAGGGGAAAGAAGGAGATTTAAAAATTAAGATGTGTTATATACACCAACCCTGCTGAGGAATGTAATCATTACGCACAGCAGACATACTAATAAAAATTAAAAATTAAAAAAATACACTGTTGTATAGGTGGTGGCCTTTGTTAAGTCCCTATTATCTTGTTTTAAAATACTGAATCAGTCTCATTGTTTTGTTTGGTTGGGTTTTGTCTCATTTGATTTGGTTGTATCTGGTGACATAGTCAGCTATTTCAAAGATAACAAGCTATATTATGGTAGTCATTTTGGATTTGCTATTATCTCGTTTTGAAGTCCTGTGTTGCATTCATTGTTTTGATTTTATTGGTTGTATTTTGTTTCTGTTTTGTTTGATTTTACTATATCTGAGGGTATGGGCAGCTATTTTGAAGACAACAAGAGGCATTATGGTAACCACTGTTGATTTCCTATTATCTTGTTTTGAAATCCTGTGTCACTTATCCTGTCTTGTTTGGATTGGCTTTATTCTGTTTTATTTTGTTTGGTTTTATTCTCTCTAAAATAAAATTTTAAATGAAATAAAATATTGTACATTAAAAAAACAACATGCATAGGGAAGTAGATGCTAAATTCAGTCTGTAAAAATCTCAATCAAGTGTTGTATTAAGAAAAAAAACTTATTTTGAGAATCTGAAATTCAATCTTATTTTCCGATCAAAATCTCTGGCAGGTAAACAGCTTGAGAAAATAGTCACAATTCTTTTGGGTTGATAATCGCATTTTCTTAGAATCACAAAATTGTTTTTATCATTTTTGTTCTACTTGTGGGAAAACATTGAAAAAAAAGTATAGAGGTGATGAAGTATATCAGGACTGCAACACTTACATTTTAGAGGTTCAATATTTATTCATTTGGTTTTAGTATTTAAACATTTGTACACAAGTGTTTTTTATTCTAATATTAAATATGTAAGAGAACTTTTCAGGCATTGTATTTTTTAGTTGAAAAGTATAAAAAGGTTGACTAAGTTACCAGTACTGCTGTAGTATTTAACATAACTTACAGCTCATGATTTGGCAGGTTTAATTTATTAGCTTTATAAGGATTATTTTAGCACTCTGAAAGGTTTTGTTAGCCAGATAATTAAAGTGTTCACAAAGATAATTGAACTTATAAAATTTATAAATCTAGTTTAAAATTTTTAAGGGAGTTTAATTAAGTTGCAAATGAAAGCAAATACTAATCAAACTCTTTAAAATGATTTTTAAATGTACTGGATTTATAATCAGAAGAATAAGTTTTTTAATTTAGACTTTAAAATTGTTTTTACACTGATTTGAAATTTTATTTTAAATATTTTTCACATTAACTTATAACATTAAAGTTTTTAACAAATAATTCCTTTATATTTAAAACCTGAAAAATACCCCAAAACCCTCACTGGTAAATGCTGTAAAAGTTCATAAGTTATAGACCTTGCACGAATTTTACTCTCCATAAACTGAACACCTGGCATCAATTATTCTATGTGGTTATTTAATTTTTAATTTTAAAATATTACACACATACATAGATCCAGGAGTCATACAGTTCTTTAAAACTTACATAAATAGAAACATCCCAACCTTCATCCCATTTGCCCTTTTTTCAGAATATAATTTTCAGAATCTCTTTGGATTTTATTCTTTAAATTCAAATACTAGTCTAATAATTCGCAACACTGAAAAAAGAAAGAAATAAGGAAATAAGGGAAGGATGGAAGGAAGGAAGGAAGGAAGGAAGGAAGGAAGGAAGGAAGGAAGGAAGGAAGGAAGGGGGAAGAGGAGAGAGGAGGAAAGGAAAGAGAAAAGAAATCTCGTTTAGCTTTGGGTGTTGGCCATGAATGCCAAATATTTAGATCTTCTGCATTTTCCCTACATATTTATATTTTAACTTTGCTTGGATCAATTGCTGGAATGTTTATACTGTTAAAATAGATTGATCCACTCACACTTGACTCACGCAGCATAAAAGGTGCATTTCTTTCCTGCACATTTCAATGTCTCTCGCTGAAAATGTCTTTGTCTTTGCTTTAGACAGATTTACATGTTTATCAAAAAGTCAACTCCCAACCCTCTCTCATTTGTCTCATTAGTCTTGAAACATTTTAATTAGAAATGGAGAGACTGGAGGGGGGAGAACAAGGCCACACCGGGAAGCAAGCCCAGTCTGGGACCCAGCACCATCTGCAGGCTGCTGCTGGAGCAGGAACAGCCAGACCCCAGCCCCTTCCAGGGCGCTGCCTGGGAGACAAGAAGGACCAGCCCACCCCCAACCCACAAGCAACCGGCTTATCTGGAGAAACACAGGCTGTGACAGTAGCTATGGAGGTGAAACGCAATTGGATGCCGGTGGTGCTTTGGTGTTTCACTAACATTGCAGGTCTAGGGCCAGTGGTCTGATCATGGGTTCAGAGGATAGTGGTACACAGTGTGGCATCTGGGGGGAATCTCCCTCTGCGGGTGGTAGCCACTGTTGATCTCCTATGGTCTTGTTTTGAAGTCCAGTATCATTTCCATTGTCTTGTTGGGTTGGGTTTTCTTCTCTTTTGTTTTGTTTGATTGCATTAAATCTGATGACAAGAACAGCTATTTCAAAGATAGCAAGATATATTATGGTAGCAATTTTGGATTTACTATTGGCTTGTTCTTTATTGCATTCATTGTTTTTTTTTATTGTTTCTATTCTAGTCTATTCTGCTTGGTTTTTACTATGCCCAAAGTTATCTGCAGCTGGTTTGAAGACATCAAAAGGCAATATGGCAACTATTGTTGATTTCCTTATGTTTTGAAGTCCTATATCTCTTAAACTTTTTTTTTCATTGGTTTTATTCTGTCTTATCCTCTTTAAAATAAAATTTTTAAAAAAGAAACAAAAAGAGGAATACCAAGTACCTACAGCAGCTTTTGTAGTTTTTCATAAATGACTTTCTTTCCTTTACTTAGTGTTAACAGATGCCTACCAGAGCAAGAGATGGATTCTATGTTGTGTGCAGTGAGGATATTCATATATTCACATAGTCATAAAGGGAGGATTTCTCACCAAGCTTCCCTGCTCCTCAGCAGGCTGGGAAGGTGAGGTCCTACGTGTGTGTGTGTGTGTGTGTGTGTGTGTGTGTGTAAGTGTAGGTCATTTGCATCAATGATGGGAAAGGATTAACATTTACCAAGTGGTACTGGAAATAAGCACACCCAACATGCAGTCTGTACACACACAGTAAGATGGGAAACTTTTGCACAAGGGGTCTCCCTTGCCAGTAGAAATAGTCAGAAAATAGCGAGGTGTATTCCATATGCTAAGAAAAACTTCAGTTCAGGGATGGAGAATTTCAGTGTATTTTATGCTCATGTATAGGCATGATTTACAAGTTTAACTCAGAATAATTCTTGCCAAAATAAAGTTGTTGTTAATCACCTGTTTATTCTCAGCCTGTTGACTACAATTCTGAAACTGAAGCAAAAAATGATTTTAGAATGACAGGATAAGGGATATATGTAGGGCTACATTTTATACTCTGGGGTAAAAATTCAGAAAAAATTTAGAAAAGACAATGATCAAGGTGAAAATAAATAAGAAGAAAAACGTGTTAGATTGTGAAGGAAAAGTAGGAGACGGCAGGATAGAGCAGACAGCCCTGGTCAGGAACACACAAGAGGTGAAATAAGAAGAACAAATAGAAAGGACAGAAAATAATATTCAGTATTCCCAGGAGCTGAGCTAGGAAATTAAACAAACTCAAGTATTACAGAGACCGAGAATAGTGAAAGATAAAAGCATGAAGAATGTAAACAAACACAAAGAGAAGAAATATGAGATTTTGCATTGGTTTTAAACCAGAGGATGCAATGGCTAGTTATAAAAACATTACCAATATGATTATTGATTGATTAGAAAGAACAAACACCAAAGACTAAATATAAATTCATACTGTCTTTTGGAAGTGAGACAGAGTCCACTCTCTCTTAAGAGACATTTTGTATATGATTTACACGAAAGGTACCTATGCAAAAATTTTTAAAGCTTCTTTATTGCACATTTTCTAAAAATGTGAAGTATAGGATTTAACTGCTTTAGATAATATTTGTTATAAGTCAGTCTGTCTTTTCCATGATCTCTTGGCCAAGGCTTGTCCTCTACCATCATGTTTCATGTTGGATTTTCTTAAGAGAAGCAAGAACTGCCACAAGAGTGGCTCCCCTTATCAGCAGGCAAATGTTCTGAGATACCCCCAAAGATGCCTGAAACTCTTCAGATTACCAAATACTCTATGTGCTGTTATTTTTCTATGCTAAAATTTAATTAACAAATTAGGCACAGTAAAAGATTAATAAAAACTAATAGTAAAATAGAACAAGTACAGCACTGTACCATGATAAAACTGCCAACATCACTACCCTTGTGCACTGCAATCATTATTAATTAAAATAAGGATTACCCAAACACAAGGATTGTAATACAGTGGCAATTATTCTGATGGCCAGTGTCATGGCTTGTGTTTAGATATCCCCCTCAAAGTCTAATGAGGCCCTAAGTGGGACTCTTCAGAGATGTCTGAATCTAGAGTATGTGATTGATTCATGGTGCAATGCTAGCATTAAGGGTGCTAGGATTAAGAATGGTGGTTACTAAATCAGTCTACTGATTGGTTTGGCACTGCCCCACACCTGATTATCTGATAACCATGTAAGGGTATTGCTTTCTTCTGCCTACCATGACCTGTTTCTTCTCTGAGATGCCTGTCTGCCATCCACCCTGTGTTGGAGCCAGTCAGTTATGAACAGAAAACCATGTGAACTGTGAGCCAAAATAAACCTTTCCTTCCTTAACTTTTGTTTTTGGGTATTTTTTTCCCCAGCAGTATAAAACTAATTAGAACAGTCGGCTTGGCTACTAAGTAACTAACGGGCAGTCTCAGTGTAAAGTATGGAAGGGCTGGACAGAGGGTGATCAGAGAAGTGCAGGGCAGGTAGCTCAAGACCTCATCACACTGCATGAACATGGAGCAACATGCAGTTTAAATCCCACCAATTGTTTATCTCTGGACCTTTTCACATAGTATTTTTTTCAAAGAACAACACACACCAACTGTGAAAGGCAAAGCCACAGCTAAGGGAGAACCACTGCTTGTCTCTCTGAACCCAGTTTGAGCTCATAAATGTGACTCATAATTTGCTTTAACTTCAGCCTCACAGCAGTACCTGAAATGTTTATTTTAAAATGTTTCCCCTCTCAGTGGGTGCTTCAGCTATGGCCAATTTACACTGTCACTGTTAAGCTGCAAATGGCTTAAGGAGTCTTCTTCAGGCGAAAGAAATTGTCACAGCTTTGTCCTCCTGGGATCTGGACCTGGAGCAGACGTAGGAGCCGCCGCTGTGTGCGGAAGACGAACGTGCGTCCTACGGTCCACAGAGTTACCTGAGCAGTGAGTGGACAGCTGTGACTGCAAGGAGGCTCCACGGGGGAGTAAGACCTGGTCACAGAACGCGGAGGGGGAGATGCTCAAACAGTTAAAGTCACAGTGTTTAGAGTGGGAGGGAGGGAATTTGTGATATTGTTCTGCAAAAAGAAAGAAAACCT
Organism: Hydrochoerus hydrochaeris; assembly: GCA_004027455.1. Taxonomy (NCBI): domain Eukaryota; kingdom Metazoa; phylum Chordata; class Mammalia; order Rodentia; family Hydrochaeridae; genus Hydrochoerus; species Hydrochoerus hydrochaeris. The sequence continues at coordinate 21,327 of PVLA01003038.1, forward strand.
TGTGTGTTAACACCATAGAGATAGAGATATTTTAACTGCCCCAGTGAGCAGTTTGATAAAAAAAATTGTATAAAAATGTAGCTGTTGTAAAACACAAAAATAAATAACAAATTCTTATGCTAATCTGACATCTAGTGTACCATAATTCATGTTTGGAATATAAAATCAGAAACTAAAATGGATTTTTCAAGGACTAGAAGAGTATTAAGGAATTTAGGATGAAATTTGCTCACATAAGAATGTAATAATTTTGACAAAATCTTTTTTAAACAGAATTTCTAATATTGTATTCAAATGTTTCTCTACTAACTCATTACATAAAAATTCCAGAATATTTTAACAAAATTGTTCATTACATATGTTCAGTAATCAAGCAAATTTTATATCTTTTTATTTTTAGAAGTTATTCATTAAAGATATTAAACAACTTATATTCACCTGGAGATTTTTGCATTTCTAGATAAACGAGTTTGTAGAGTGCTTGATTATTGACATCAAGGCTATTTTAAGTTAAAAATAAATAAAGCCCTGATAAAATAAAAAGGGGGGGGTGTTCAAAGTGAAATTGAAAGATAGAACCAGAAATTATTGAGATGAAATTTCCTCTTGTAGTCTAGAGTTCTTCATCCAAAAAGCAAAATGTATACAGTGTTTCACCAAAAGAAGTATATACCCATCCAGTTAACAGTTGGTTTTCATATGAATAAGGCAAGAGAAGATAAAAGAGAAAATAATTATAATAAAACCCTTTTAAGTTTAAAGGTGGCCTAAAGATTAAAAAAATCTAATTCAGATATGGCTCATGACAACTACATCCTGCAAAATAAATGTTTCCTTTGACATTTCACCTAATACTTTTAGCTTTTATATCTAAACTTGCCTCAAACATGATTTTATTACTCAGTACAAAAGGTAGCAAATTCTCTCATTTTTCATTTACTAACTTAAATAATTTCTTTAAAAAAAGTCTCCAGAGTTTCTTGGTTACCCCAAAGTACAATTTTAGCAGGAGGGAAAGGTAAGATAAAAACAGACATGCTTTATCTTGATTCTCCACTTCTTTTTTTTAAATAATGAAGAGGTGGCAGCTTCCACAATCTTCAATAGTTATTAAAAACTGAATTCCCATAAGGAAATTTGAAAATTTTGTAAGAGCGTGATAAATAATAACTCACCTAACAAATACTTCATGAGTGTTTACTATCTGCCAAGGTTGGCTCTTCCACAGTTGGGAGTCGACCAGGTTTGAACATCTGTCCTGACCCAGCAAGCTAGAGGCACAGGAAGGTCCAGACCTCCTGCCTCATGGAGACACCAACTCACCCACAATACACAGACCAACTGCCACTGCAAACAAACCAGAAACTAATGAACATTCTCATGAACACCAGTGAGCCTCAGGCCAAGCACCGGGAAACCAGTAGGAAGGTGTGGGGTACCTTCTCGTATGCCCAAGCCCTGTGCAACTCAGCCAGCACAAAACCCCAGCTCCCAGCATATCCTTCAAAGAGAAAGAGAAATTTGGCTCCCATGTCCACCATTTTGACTTTTAGGGACCAGGACTCCCCATGGAACTGACAATTGCCAAGAGGGCAAAATAGCCTTGGTAGTCATCAGCAGAAATAGATAAAGAAAACATGATGTATTTGTAAAGTAGTTTATTTAACGTTAAGAAGAGAAATTCTGTCAAATGCTCCAACAGGTATGAACTTTGCAGACACTAGGCTATATGAAGTCATTTACCAGGACAAGTACTTTGGGTTTCCTTGTATAGGAACTATCACAAGTAATCAAACTCTTAGAGGCACAAGAAGTATAACTGTGTTGTAAGGGCACCAGAAGAAGAAGGAAATGGGAATTATACTCAGTGGATTAGAGCTTCAGTTAAGCAAAGGAAGAAAATCTAGATTTCCACTGTACAGCAATGTGTAATTGGCTCATAAACTGTTGTGAACAATTTGTTAACAGCATAGCGCTCACATCATATGTGCTTCTTTACCACTAAAATAGTATTGTTTACATTTTAGTGGAGAAAGACAAACTAAAACACAGTAGTAATGAAGGCTGAATGTTATATAGAGTAAAAAAAAAAAGGCATCAGGAATATGAGAGCACAAGTTTGGATAGTTAATGAATATTTCTGTATTAAAATGAAATAGGGACAAAGAACTGAGGGGAGTAAAGGGTGAGTCATGTGGGATTTGGAAAATGCAGCAAGGAAGACAGAACACAGCAAGAACACGATGCTGACAGGAATCAGTCAGACCAAGGACATGGCTGTGACTGAGCTGGAGTGAGCAATGGCAGATTCAGGATTTTGTCAGTGATACAGAGGGTCTGGAGACCATGGGGGCTATAGGCTTGGTGAGGCATCATTAGTGAAAGGGAAGAAGGAGCAGGGCTGGGGGAGAAGAGAGACAAGTATGATCAAAATGCATTATGCATGTTGAAACCCCCAAAATGTGAGACTGGGGGAAGGTGAGTCAAGGCAGGTGGTAGTGGTAGGGGTGGTGATGGTGGTGGTGGTGATGGTGGTGATGATGATGGTGATGGTTGTGGTGGTGGTGACAATGGTGGTTATGGTGATGGTGATGATGCTGGTGGTGGTGTTGGTGATACTGGTGATGCTGGCAGTGGTGATGGCAGTGATGGCAGTGGTTGTAGTGGTGGTGTTGGTGATATTGGAGATGGAGGTTATGGTGATGGTGGAGATGATGATGGTGATGGTGGTGGTGGTGTTGATGGTGTTGGTGATGCTGGTGGTGATAGTGGTAATGCTGGTGGTGGTGATGGTAGTGATGGCAGTGGTTGTAGTGGTGGTGGTGGTTGTGGTAGTGGTTGTGGTGATGGTGGTGGTGATGGTGGAGATTATGATGATGGTGATGGTGGTGATGATGGTGGTGGTGGTGTTAGTGATGCTGGTGGTGGTGGTGGTGGTTGTGGTGATAGTCATAGTAGTGATCATGGGGGTGGTGATGGTAGTGAATTATTAATGTATGTTATCTGCATGTGCAAATCTAATGAAATGGACCCACTAATTTCTATAATAAGTATATACTAATAAAAAAAAGGGACAAAAGAACTCCAAATTTAATTCTGAATGGTAAATGAAACCATTAACCCATTCACAATGGGGCCATAACTCATGTGTCTCACTCCTGGAGAGCTTTAGTCACCAGTAGTACATGTATGACTATTCTATGCTTGCCTGACCCACATATAACTGGTGGCTCAAGCCCCCTGATAGGACAGTCACGTGTGTACTGCTAACAGCTCAAGCCACTGGGAAAGTGTTAAAGGGCTTCAGCACAAGAGTGAAAGGACCCATCATCTCTCTGAAGAGCTCACTCTACCTGCTTGGTGGAGTGGAGAGATACTGGGCAGAGATGGGTGAAGAGAGCAGTGAGCTTGTTGAGCCTTCTTATGTAGAAACATGGAGGTGATGACAGGTCATCAGCCCCAAGCTGCCACCTCCTCTCTGTGTCAAGGCTAAGGGAATTCCAGACTCTCTAAGGCTCCTCAGCTTCTACATGCATTTCTCAGCTGCAGTTAGAATCTTTTTATTTTGTAATTCCTGTCCACCTGGACTCTCATCAGAAACTCAGCCTTCTGTTATAGGACCTGCTGATCAGGAAGGAGACTGCGGATGTTCTGGGAGACAGTGATAAGGTTGATGGGAGCCACTGTGAAGAGGGACACGGTGCCTCCCGTGCCTACACTGCCACCCAAAGAATAGAAAGGTACAGAGGGTTCCCAAGTGTGTGCACCTCGCTATTTTGTTAGGAAGCAGGGAGAGGAAAGAAAAAGGGTGTCCACCTCATGTTCAGATATCTTTGCTTTCTCATGAGAAGAATTCAAGACATATTACTTGTCTATTATTGGTTTGCATAGCTCCACCTGCACTGTTGCTGCTAAACCATTGGTGTTTTTTCCTCAAATTTCTAAAACATTGGCAATTTTGTTTTCTCTTGTTGTAAATATTCAATACCTGGAACTTTTGCCATTTCAATATCTTCATGTCTAAATTGGTAGAAATCAGGAAAGGCTGTAATGGAATCAATCAATCAGATTTTATTGATCACCTATAATAACTAACCAATAAGGAGCACCAACATGTTTTCTCTTGGTGTTTCAAGAATCACCATAGTTAGGGAAAACATTCAAAACACCTGCAAAATGCTGGAAACCAAGGGACCATCTGAGGTGAAAGTTAAAATGAGAAATCTGTCTGCATTACTCGGAGCAGTGCAGCCCTGGGGAAACAGGGTCTCAGCACCTACGTGCCGAGTCATTCTAAGGAAGTAAATGTGTCCCTAGGATTGGGTGGGGGATGGTATCAGGAGGACATTAAACCAATGAAAACACGCATTCATAGGCCTCTAGGTACTGTGGAAACTCTTTTCACAGATGGGAAGTGGAGAAAAGCTCATTGTAGTTGTCTAAAAATTCTGTTGGGTGTTTTTCTCTAAACAAGAACCATCCACATGCTTATAACAGCGATCACGTCAATGGCAGTACATTTCAAATTACAATTCTCTGTGCAGGTCACTGAGTAATGCATCCTTGTTCAGTGTTGTCCCTACATTCTGGGATTTTTATGAATAATTCAGAGCAATGGTTTTACCTTCTTTCTCTACAATAACACTTGGAAAATTGCCACATCATTTTTCTTGCAAAAACACAGCCAAGATGCCTAGAATGGGTACAGTGTTTAAAATGTATTTTCCATAAAAAAATTCCTTGAAAAGGGTAGCTCACAAAGTTCTCAATGAACCTGTCATCCAGGAGAAGCAGCTTTTTGAGAGCACTTGGTGATGAAAGAGAAAGAAGACAATGTTTACCACACCGTGGTGGCACAAATCCAACTTATTTATTCATCCATCGCCCAAAGGACAATAAATTCAAGTCTGAACGGCACTGACATTGATACGGAGCTGCTTCTGCCTCCCCTCCTCTGCTCTTCCCCTCCTGAAAATTCATAGGTTGAAATCTTAATTCCCAATGTGATGGTATTATGGGATGGAACCTTCTGAGATTATTAGGTAATCAAAGTAGAGTCTTCGTAAGAAAGACCAGTGCCTTTATAAGAGATACAAGAAAGAAGTTATTTTTTCTCTTTCTGTGCCATGTGAGGACACAAAAGAAAGCCATCTGTAAAACAGGAAGGGAGCCATCACCAAGAACTCAACCATGCTGATGCCCCACCTCCGACTGGCAGCCTCCAGATCAGCAAATCACAAATGGCTGCTGCCTCGGTTGCCAAATTCTCAGTTCGTTCGGGCAGAGCAGACTGAAGGAAGATAATATTCAATCATTTACTTGTCGGGTGGAGATATTCTCCGACAAGGAGTTGTGGCAGTGAAATCTAAGAATATGGGTTTGGAGCAGACTCCAGCTACCGAGACAGAGTCCAAAAACTGCCAGATAACTTATCAGTATTTCAATGAAAAACATCTGGCATTGTAACAGAGATCCAGCAAGGTTACTGTATAAAGACGAGATAAAGGCAAACTGTAGTCATCCTTATGGAGAAAAAGCCACTAGACTGTGTGAATGAGAAATTCATGGTTATCTGAGTTCTGGACATAAGGCAGCAATGCTAATTCCGGGTCTTCCTTAAGTCTGGGTCAGGCTTCTCAGACACTCCAGGCTTGCATCAGACCGGCTGGTTATGAAGGGGACCGAATATGCTGGGTCCGCCTAGCTGAAAGCTCAGGAGAAGCAGGCACCTTGGAAAGCAGGCTGGGTTTAACACCCCTTCTGTTGGCTTGGGGGATTCTAATACTTAACAAAGCTCATTTATAAACTGTCAGTATTCTTATCTAATAATTCACCAACATCTCACTTCTTCACTAAAAATCTCCATCGTCAGCCTTACATACCTCCATCCCAGAAATTCTCAAATTCAAATAAATAAAGTAGTTGCTGCTGGTAAAACTGCTGCAGCCCCTGATGCCGTGAGTGAGGAACCGTCGCACAGCGTCCTTAGCTGTCTCTTCTCGGGACGGCCCGGCTCACGCTGCAGGCCACCAGAACGGAGCATCTTCCCCAGGAAGTCTTCTGAGCCACCTCTCCCATGTGACACAGAGTCAGTCTCTTTTACACACCCACTCAGTGTACCGTGTAAGTAGGATTTGGTTCAGATACATCAGTGCAGTTATGCCCGTCATCCACGTGTTTTAGTGATATCTGTAGGATTCTGTCTCGTGTATATTGACTGACTTAGAGAGTTAGCAAACGATTTTCCAGACTTAAACTACCGTTCTCCTCCATCTGCAGCCTCATTCTTCTCCCTGATTAGCACATTGTCAGCAAATGTTCATTAAGCCAAACTAAAATTCCTATTTTGCATAGATACCACATGTCCACACTCACAGAAGAGAGAAGATAGTTTTTTCCACCAGTGTATAGACTGCTAATAGTTGCTGCAGCACTAGTGCTAAGCTCTGTATGAGGCGTGTAAATGGCACCAAAACACTCGTATCGAAAACTGTGTGGCAAGTATAAATGGAACACACAAATCCTTTGATTCATCCAAACTAGCAATCCTCCTCCTGGCAATACATCCACATTTGATAAAATCAGAATTGATGATACATAAACTTTAAAACATCTGATATTATTATGCCACTGAATAGAGCCATGTTCCAAGATTTTCTCAGTGTTCACATTGTTTTTCTTGGTTCACATTGTTTTTCTCGGTTCGCATTACTTCATGTTGTTGTTAGAATTTGCCACTGCTAATGTAACTCATTAAGCACTTGAAAATTTCTGCTTTTCTCAGATGTGCTTTATTAGGTACTTAAATTTCTGCCTTTTGTTTGTGTGAGGATGTGAATATCTGTGCCTATCTCCAAAATTTATTTCAAAATCCAAAAGGGAGGCTTTGGTGGGAGACTAGGTCCTGAGAGTGAGGCCCTTACCAATGAGATTAGTGCCCTTATTGGAGAGGCCTGAGTCTCTGTATCTCCTCTGCTCCTCCACCAAGGGCTCAGCCACAGGAAGATGGGAAACCAACTCTCACAGGACCCAGAACCTGCCAGGGCTCGATCTTAGGTCTCTCAGCCTCCAGAACTGTGTGCCATATATTCTGTTTGTTGATAAGCTACTAGGCTAAAGCTTTTCCCATAGCACTCTGAATAGATTAAAACATGTCATTGGTAATTAAACATTTTTAGATTGCTATTCATATCGAGTCACATATTTCAGCAGCTAAGTTTTGCTCATAGTAACACAGCTTAAATTTATAACTATACATAGAATAATTGTCTGACATTTAGAATGACCAAGATTTGCTCTTTATATCAAATATTGTTTTGAGCATAAACTTTAGAGACAGGATAATTTTCACAAAACTAGGCAAAGCAAATTAATTCAATTGTCTTTTCATTCTCTGTTCTCATTAGTTACATTTTTTTCTTTTCTCTATGTTTTGTGTTTGTTCTGTTTTCCTAATGTGGGGAACTCAGTGCAATAAATTTTCCTCTAAGTACTGCTTCCATTGCATTCCTCATATTACAGTAATTTTGTATTTTCATTTGCTTGTAGATATTGTTTAATTTCTTCTTTAATTTCCTCTGTGACCCACTGATTGCTCAAGAGTGTATTATTCAATTTCCATGTGTTTGTGGGATTTTGCAGTTTTTTTTTATCATTAATTTCCAGTTTCATGGCGCTATGATCCAATAACATGCATGGGATAATTTCAATTCTTTTGCATTTACTTAAATATGTTCTGTGGGTTAGTATATGGTCCATTTTAGAGAATGTCCCATGTACTGCTGAGAAGAATGTATATTCTGATATTGTTGGATGGAACACTCTGTATACATCTATCAAGTCCATTTTTTCACAGGTGTGATTCAGTTCTGATATTTCTTTGCTGATTTTCTGTCTAGTTGTCTAGTCCCTTTGTGTCAATGGTATGTTAAGGTCTCCTGTTATAATTGTGTTATTGCTTATTTGGTTTTTCATTTCTTTTAATACTTGCTTTGTATAGCTGGGTGCTCTGGAATTCGGTGCATATATATTTAAGATTGTTATCTCTTCTTCTTGAAGTTTTCCCCTAACTAGTATGTAGTGACCTTCTTTATCTCTTTGGACATTTCTTGGTTTGAAGTTCACATTGTCTGCAAAAAGGATAGCTACCCCTGCTTTTTTTTTTAGTTCCTGTTGCATGAAGTATTGTTTTCCATCCTTGAACTTTCAATCTATGAATTTCCTTTTGGGTTAGATGGGTTTATTGTAGACAGCATATACTTGGATGTTGTTTCTTGATCCATTCTGACAGTCTGTTTCTTTTAATTGGTGAATTGAGGCCATTTTCATTAATTGTTATAACTGTTATATATTGGTTTATTGTCAACATGTTATCTTTCTGCTGCTGTATCTTTATCTTTCCCTTCTATTTAATTGTCTATCTTGCTTAATCTTGCTTATCTTTTCCTATGTGTATCTAGAATGTCTTTGAGTATTCTTTGCAGGGTTGGTTTGTTGATCATGAAGTTCTTAAGCTGTTCTTTATTATGGAAGTATCTTATTTCTCTGTGCATTTTGAAGGACAGTTTTGCAGGGTACATCAGTCTGGGTTGGAAGTCATTTTCCTTTAGGATCTGAAATATTTCACTCCATGCTTTCTTAACTTCATTATTTGTGTTGAGAAGTCTTCTGTGATTCTGATAGGTTTTCCTTTATAAGTGATCTGTCTTTTCTAACAGCATTTAATATTCTGTTCTTATGTTGGATTTCTGGGATGGTGATTATTATATGTTTGGGTGTAGTTTAATTTTGGTTATGGCTGTTTGGAGTTCTATATGCTTCACTAATCTGAATGTGAGTTTCCATTCTTGTGTTTGGGAAATTTTCAGTTATTACTTCTATAAATAGCCTCTTGATATCATTTGTGTTGTCCCCTTCTGTTTCATTTATCCGTATTCATCTTATATTGTTTTTCTTTGCATGATCTTGCAACTGTTGAGTTGTTATTTCCTGATTCCTTGTTATTTTTAAAAGATCTTTCCTTTCCTGTTCACTAGCTGCAATCTTATCTACCAGGTCTGAGATTCTATCTTCACTTTCGTTGAGGTGGTTTTTGCAATTTTCAATAGAATTTTGATTTCCTGTATATCTCTTTGAATCTGCTTTATGTATTGTTTCTTTCTTATACTATTCGTTCAGGGATTCTATCTGTTTGCTTTGTTCCACTAATATTTTAGCTGTGTCTTCTTTAGATGCTATTTCTTTCACTACTTTTATCATTTCTTCTTTTACCTGGGAGATTTCTAATTTGAGTTCCTTTATAGCTTCCCATACTTGCTTCTTTATTTCATTTGATATCATTTCAGGTATTTGAGGTGTATGAGTAGTATTTTCTTCTATTTATGTAGCTCCCGGGCTCTCTTGGGATGGGCTGGAGGTTTGAGATTGCATTTTGGTCTTTTGTTTTGTCATTTTCCTATAGTTCCATGTTCCAAGTGATGTTCCAAAACTTTCCCTGGGCATGTTGGGAATCACCTCCTGCACCCTCAGCTCCTGGGACTCACTGGTCTTGGCTAGCCTGGTTGAATGAAGGTCACTGGGTGTGGTCCACTCAAGCCCCTGAAGACTTTCAAGGCTAGTCCAGTCTCCTAGGGGGCTAGGTGGGCACCCCAGCACCGGGACTGATGCCCCAAACTCCCCAGAGCCAAGGCCAGTGAGCTGGAACTTCCTTTGCCCTTGCAGCCACACAAGCTGGAACTCCCTTCCGGCCACGCAGGCCTATGTCCCCTCTGGGAGCCAGCTTGTTCCCTTGGTTCTAACTTTTATTTTTTGTTAGTACATATTTGTTATACATACTGTTCACATTCATCATAGGAAATTTGTACCAGTACATAATTTAAAAATGGACATTAGTTCTTTTTTAAACCTATTCTGATATTTGTCTTTATGTTGCCATTCATAGATGAGATGTAGGGTCTTAAACACCTTTTTCAAGCCTAAACTGAGCCAACTGCTAATAAATAGCACTATTTAATAAGTATTACAACCATATTAGCCTACCTTATTTTTCCTTCTTTAATCTTGGATTTCTGAGTTGTTGTTTAAGTCATAATTAGCATTTGACTTACAATAATAAGATCCTTACTTTGGCCTTACCTTAAAGTATTATGTAAATTTACACTCCTACATTTTCCCCTTTGCTTATGGAAAAATATTACTATTGGGGGACTGTCTTGTTTTCCTTTTTTTTTATCAGTACTGGGGATCGAACTCACGACCGTGTGCTTGCACGGCAGGTGCTTGTGCCGCTGAGCTAAATCCCCAGCCCCTTTTCCTTTTTCAAGAGTTCCTCACAATTCTTGATTAAACTCTATTCCTTGAAATGGTTAAAATTGTTCACTGAGTTATCAAATATCAAATTCTGCTTAGAATTCTCATTTAATGTATCATATTTTCTCATCTGGGTTCCGTAGTCTGACAAAGTCCCTTAGCTGATGGATAAGTGTTTGGAGCACACACAGTCAGTAGCGTGTTTCGTAACTCATCTCTCTGTTCCAGAATAGCAAGTACTATGGGGTGGGGGGTAAAGAAAGAAACATGGCTACATCTGCAAGTAGCAGCTGCAGCCACTTTGTCAAGGGTAAAACAACCATCAATAAGCTATAAAGATTGTTTGTTACCAGAATAACTGAACCAAGAGGTTCCAACTCATTGATTATTCTTTTCATTCCTGTATGCCTGCACATCTGGGACACAAAGATACGGGGTACGTGTGTGCTAACAGCAGTGCGGTGGTAATGAATTCTACTTACTAGAAGTAGTTATCCATTTTCCCTTTCCAAGCTAAATTTTACATGAAAACAGTTCTGATGGAAATTTGGAATTATCACATATATGAATATAAAGATAGTACAGTTAAGGCACAAAACTAGAGCTTAATTTTTTGTAGCCCAAAGCTAAGGTTGGATAAGCTATGTCTAAGTTTGATTTGAAATGAAAATATACATCTAAAAGAGTATAAATCACTTAATTTTTGGTATACCTATTTTTTCACTCAGCAGTTAAGGTTAGGTGACAATGAAAATGCTGAGAATACTGGGTTCTATTTCCTATCTGTTTCTCTTGTCAGACCAAAAGAAACAGTCCAGTACTTTATCAAGTTTTTATCAAGTTCACAACATTCACTCTATAAAAAGCACCACTTGCATACTGTAGAAATGGAGGAGAAAATCCACTTGTGTTCTGTCACATTCTCAAGCTTATAATTGGAGAGACTATACTGCATAAATGTAGAAATACCATAATTGTGCTCATAAATTGGTTTTCCAATATGCAAATTAATATGGTACAAACTGAATACATAAGTGCAGGGCTGTAGTATAAAGTAATGATCAATGCCAGTGGGATTAATCAAGGAAGGTTTCTTGGGGAAAGTGAATTCTAAGTAGAATTTGATATATTTGTTGATGTGGCACTCGTTTTATGTTTTTAATTATAAATGTAATATATTCCCATAGTCTCATGGCAATAAATTTGCAAACTTAAAATTAGTAAGAAGTAAAGGAACTAAGTTCCATCTTCCCGAAGATGATCATACTTAGGACCTGTTCTCTTCCTTCTACGCTGCTCGCTTGTACTTTCTGCACACCCGCCTTGGTGGTAGATTTACCACCCTGGAGCTCATTTTATTTTTCCAGCAGGATTTATCTGTGCAAACTTTGAGGGATGCAGTTGCCCTGTAGAAACCAAGTGCAGGATTGGTCTCCACAAATGTGCCACACTGACACACTGTTTTAGAATAACCGAACACTTAGGTTTTTCCAAATGTTTTAACATAGGTAACTCCAAAAAATGGCTTAATGTTTTTGCTTTACTGGCATTTTCTTAAGACTTCAGATATTCATTATAAAAAATCATAGGTCATGATCATTTTAAGCTTCCTGATATTTATATTCGTAAGAAAGCCATTGCTTTGCATAATCATTTCTATTTATTATTTTAATGCATCCACCATCCAAGATGTGTCAAAATGCTAATTTTTACTTATTATATCCACACTGATTTTCATAGTAATTAATTTTATACATGTAAAACTACAAATTTTAGATTGCCATCCTTAATATATTAGTTAAGGGAGTGTTATGTTTCTACTTTTTCCAACAGTTGTTTTGATGTGTTTTAGTCACATATCAACCTTGAATTTTTTCACTACATTGATAGTATTTATTTCAGTTTTACTATTACTGTCCTTTAATACATTGACAAGGTCTTTTTGATACTTACTTAAGGTTTTTCATTTATACTCATTTGGAGGAGGTTCTCTAATTTTTGTACTATTGTCATTATCCAATCATATGTGAGGTTTATGGTAGATTTGTAAAACATCTAGACTTTGGTCCCAATTGTCTATGTCACTGAATATTTGGTTAAATTTTACATTTCTGCACCAATTAAGGAACTTCTCTGTAGGACCTGAGGATTTTTGGAGACAAATCATTTTGGTTTGTAATATAAAATGCTTTGTCAACTCTATATCCTTGTATTGAATTTGAATTGCCTACTTGTCAAAGTTTTCAAATTTATTAGCAAAACATTACATTGCACAACATTAATACCCCCTAATGTTTGTTGTTGTAAGATTTATTTCTAATTTTAGATGTGTATTTGATCTCAATGAAATTATTGACACTGAGTTATTTTACTGTTGTTTCTTTTTTACATAGGCAAGTCTTGATTTCTTAATTTTGCTGCTTTTCTGATTTATGATCTGATTGTCTAATTATACTCAAGTTTTCTTCTTTAGAATTTTTTAAAAATTTTATTTTAAAGAAAATTATACCAAACAGAATGAAACAGAATAAAGTCAGTCAAAACAAAACGATGAGAGTGATACAGAAATTCAAAACAAAATAACAGAAAACCAACAATGACTACCATAATGTCTCACATTGTCTTCAAAATATCTGCCAACACTAAGACATAATAAAACCAATCAAAAATAAAAAACAATGACAGTGATACAGGACTTCAAAACAAGATAGTAGGAAATCAACAATGGCTACTTTATCTTGTTATTTTCAAAATAGTTGCCCATATCATCAGACTTAGTAGAATCTAAAAACAATAACAACAACAACAAAACCACTGGACTAAAACCAAACCAAACAATGAAAACAATACAGGACTTCAAAACAAGGTAATAGGAAATTAACAAGGTCTACCACCTTCTCTTTTTAGACCTTTCCTGACATTTCACCTTCACAATATCTATTGTGCATTTTGGATCCCACTAAACCTTCAGTCTTTTACACTAGGGAGACAACACAGTGTTCACCCTTGTGAGTCCAAGCCATTTCACCCATGAGCAGGATCTCAAGTTGCATCTATTTACCTACAAGAGCCTCAAGACTATCCTTCTTTATAGCTGAGGAGCTTTCCACTGTGTAAAAATACCATATTTTTCCTATCCATTCCACGGTGGATGGGCATGCTACCTCCAGTGTTTTCTGGCTCCCTATCGCATGCAGCGTTGTCTTGTCTCCTTTGATCCTCCATGAATTTTCTTTCGAGGCAGACGCGTTTCTTGTACACCGCACTTTGATGGCCCCTGTCTCCTGATCCCCTCTGCCTGTGTTTCCTTTCATTGGCGAGTTGAGGCATCTAAATTAATGGTCAGGACTGACATGCACTGGCTCATCTCTGCCCTGCCGTCCCCCTGCTATGAGTACCTATCCCCTTGTCCTTGCAAGGTTTCCAGCATTTTCCAATGCTCCTCTTTTTATCTCTGGCTTCCTTAGAGATGCTCAGCATTTCTTTCATTATGTTTGTCACTTATTCTTTTACCTGAGATATTATTTCTGATCTGATCACTTTACAGCCTCAGGAAATTCTTTCTTTACTTCAGTTGCTATCCTTTCAGAAATTTCAGTTGTGCAACTTCCAGTCTCTATGTCTCTATGTCTTCTAGTCTCGCTCTGTGTGGGCTGGAGGTCTCAGGTTGCCTTTTGCTTCTTCCTCTTGACATCTCCTGGGTTCCTCTGCACGAGCCAGCTGTGGGGTCCCAGGAGCTTCCCGTGTTTGCTGTCCCGCTGCAGTGTAGGGAATGGGTCAGACACCTGGTATTTCCCTAGCCTAGGTTCCCTTGGAGGCATTAGGGTGCAGGGCCGGCTTCTCCAGATATGCACAGCTACATTATAGCTCCCACAGTGGCAGCAGGTGCACAGGAGCTTGGCTAACTGGTTCTCCCCACTGGCGCCGGCTACCCTTTCCTGAGGGCGGCGGGTGAGCCTGGAAGGGCCCCTGTGTTCAGCTTGTTTTTCTAGGGTTTACAGTTCTGTGATAGTGTCCGTGTTGCACCCCAGAGTTGTGCTGGGTATGGGCCTGTTTTGGCCTCTGGATGTGGAGGTTGGGACTGGTCTTCTGTCAGTGGAGGTCTCCGGAGTCCAGCTGCTGTCTCCTCACTGCAGCTTCAGAGGCCTCTGCATTTCTGGCCTCACTGATAACTTCACCCTCCAGAGGTGTGTGCATATCGTGCAACAAGCTGCTGTCCCGGGTCTTGGGATTCCCATGGGTCTTACACTCTTCCAGCTGGCCCACCCTCCAGGGTGAGTCCAGATCACAAACTCACTGTCCACCACCTGGACGTAATGGAGGGGTGCAGTGTGGACTCACTCTTGTCCAGCTCAGCCCGCTCGCTTGGATCTTTTCTTTAGAAATCTGTTAGGAAAATTTCTTAAACATGGTGCTCAATTTTTCTTTCTGTTTTTTAAAAATCAGTTTCCACCTCTCTCTTCACCCATCTACACTCAGATCCCCCACAGAGGTCAGCTGCCGCGCGTGCTGCCTCCCAGCTTTCCTCCACACGTTTTAGGCAGCACTAGCCTCCCGCAGCCCCGCAGCACATGCTCCGTTCTGCCGTCACAGCCCTGCTCTTCCGTCACGCAGGTAGTAAATGGGGAGGTGACTACAACACTCTCAGGCCTGTATCATAATACTTCAAGGTCATGAAAATCCATCATCCCTGCTGTAAAAGGTGATACACATCTAATCACCAACTGCGCTCCATGGACCTCCTTCTGCTCTTTATTTCTGTGTAAATTTTGCTTATCTGACAAAGCCGACTTCCTAGTGGATGTCTCAGAATCATACCTATGTACCCAAGCAAATGTCATCACCAAATTCAATGCTTTTCCACTTCATTCAACATTACTTACCTAAATAATGAACCCACATACACTAACTGGCTTCTGTTTATTTGCCATAGGTTAGCTTTTGAGGCTTAGGAAGACAGAAATGATGGAAGTTGGTCTTTCACAGAGGCGTTACTCAATGAGATTTACTGAAAAATAATGTCAGAATATCCTTCAATTTTCTCAAAACCCACTAGAGCATTGCTGAATGTTCTTCTCTTAGGATGAGAATACACTGCTATTTTTCAATTGCACTCAAACCATTATAAAATGAAAAAACTTTGAAAGGTAAAAAATGGTGAAACTCTTCTACATGGCCTTGCATTTATAAATCCATTAGCTTAATAATTTTCCTATCAATATTTTTGAATGTCTGCACATGTTTAAGAACTGGAGATGCAACAGGGAACAAAAGAGGAACACTTCTTGACCATGTGAAGTCTGTATTCTAATGGAAATAGTCTGACAAAAGTCAGCGAAGAGCAAGGTGTGTGAGTGTGGGTTGAATCATAATAACTATGTAGACTAAGTGAAATCTCTAAGTGTTTGATATTTCAGCAGACAACTTGGATTCTTGAGATAAGCAACAGAAAGCTAACATGGCTTTTAAATGAAGATGTTCATGAAATTTCATAATAGGGTGCAACAGAAGGGAAAATCCAATACATTAGTGAATTTTGCGTTTGCATCACTAAACACCACAGACCAACCGACTTGCAGAGAAAACAAATTATTTTTTTAGCGACCCTGTGGCTGAGACACCCAAAGTCAAGAGGCTCCATCAGCAGAGATCCTCTGACTGGAAGGACTCAGTCCTCAGAGTCCTGGAAACATAGGGTGATCCATCAAATCACAGAACACGCTCGGTCACCTGTGTGTCTCCTCAGCTTTTACTCACAAGGACCCCATCATGGAACATGCTCACTCACCTGGGTTCTTCCTTCACTTTTACCTCACAAGGCCTCCATCACGGAACATGCTCTGGCTAACCTGGTTCCTCCTCTTCTTTTACCTCACGAGGACATCATCATGGAACACGCTTGCTCAGCTGGGTTTTTCCTCCTCTTTTACCTGACAAGGACCCCAACATGAAACACGCTCGCTCACCTGAGTTTCTCCACCTGTTTTACCTAACAAGGACCCCACAATGGAACATGCTTGGTCACCTGGGTTCCTCTTCCTCTTCAACCTCTCAAGGACCCCATCATGGAACTTGCTCACTCAACTGGGCTCCTCCTCCTGCATTAACTCAGAAGGACCCCATCATGGAACACACTCGCTCACCTGTGCTCCTCCCTTCTCTTTTATCTCACAAGGACTCCATCCTGGAACAGACTCGCTCACCTGTTTTCCTCCTCCTCTTTACCTCACAAGGACACAATCATGGGAAATGCTCACTCACCTGGGTTCCTCCTGCTCTTTTACCTTAAAACGACCTGATCATGGAACACGCTCGCTCACCTGGGCTCCTCCCTCCTCCTCTTTTACCTCACAAGGCTTCCATTACGGAACATGTTCTCGCTCACCTTGGTTCCTCCTCCTATTTACCTTACAAGGACCAATTCCAGGAATACACCGGCTCACCTGTGTGTCTACTCTTCTTATACATCACAAGGACCCCATCATGGAACTCTTGCTCACCTGGGTTCCTCCTCTTTTCCTCACAAGGACCCCATCATGGAACTCTTGCTCACCTGGGTTCCTCCTCCTCTTTTCCTCACAAGGACCCCATCATGGAACTCTTGCTCACCTGGGTTCCTCCTCCTCTTTTCCTCACAAGGACCCCATCAGGGAACACGCTCACTCAACTGGGCTCCTCCTTCTCTTTTACCTCACAAGGACTCCATCATTGAACATGCTCACTCACCTGTGTGTCTCCTCCTCTTTTACCTTACAAGGACCCCATCATAGAACTCTGGTTCATCTACATTCCTCATCCTCTAGTACCTCACAAAGACCCCATCCTGGAACACGCTCACTCACCTGTGTGTCTCCTCCAGTTTTACCTCACAAGGACCCCATCATGGAACATGCTCACTAACCCAGGTAACTCCTTCTCTTTTACCTCACAAGGACAACATTATGGAACATGCTTGCTCACCTGGGTTTTTCCTCCTCTTTTACCTCTCAAGGCCTCCATCACAGAACATGCTCTCTCACCTTGGTTCCTCCTGCTCTTTTACCTCACAAAAACCTCATCACGGAACATGCTCGCTCACCTGTGTGTCACCTCCTATTTTTACCTCCCCAGGACCCCATCATGTAACTTGCTTGATCACCTGGGCTCCTCCTCCTGTTTTAACTCAGAAGGACCCCATCATGGAACAAGCTCACTCACCTTGGTTCCTCCTCCTCTTTTACCTGACAAGGAACCCATCCTGGAACACGCTCGTTCACCAGGGTTCCTCCTCTTTTATCTCACAAGGACCCCATCGTAGAACATGCTGGCTCAGCTGGGCTCCTCCTCCTCTTTTACCTCACAAGGACCCCTTCATGGAACATGCTCACTCACCTGGGTTTTTCCTCTTCTTTTACTTCACAAGGACTCCATCCTCTTGTTCCTCCTCAATCTCTCTTAAGTCTTCATGATGGAGACTAAATCTCCACGAGTTTCATGGGGACACTCAAACCTGGGACCCGTATAGGTGTAATTCGTTATCCATGGGCCGTATTTTGGAATCTTTGTGATTTTTTTCAGATGACATAATAGAAATTTCAATTAAGATTGAGCCATGGAAGTGACAATGGAGGACACTATATTCATGGAGAACTAATAATTAGAAAGACTTGGCAAGCAGGGATTTAAGGCACAGAGGGATGAGGTGTCCCTGGTGACTGTGAAGGTGATGGGCCTGAGTAGGCGCAAATGTTACATCACCATTTTTAGCAGAGTCTCACCCTTCAGGGTTGTGGTGTGCTAATAAGTGTCATAAGAAATGGCATCGGAAATGTAATTTGTTCCTTCATAAATTTTTAAGAAAAGAGGAGTCAAGGTTTTGGCAGAAAATGCTGCTCATGCTCATCCTTTCTGTCTCAGAAGGAGAAGGTGGTAAAGCTACAGCTGAAGTTATGACTCCCGTCTCCCCTCCCTGGCTGCAGTCTTTAATAACTACCGCTTAACTGTCTTTCCGCTAGACTTGACTTCAAAAGACAGACACTACGGAAAAAGCTGATCAGTGGGGTAGGAAAGGCAAAATGATGGTCCCTGGGCCACCGGAATCAAACAGGAGGACACCATTTCACTATGGAATGGTACTGACATCTTACCTCTGAGCCTGAAAGGGGTTTCCTTTACATCCCCATGAGGGGCACCCTCCTGCTCCTCCTGGTGAGTTACTGCTACAATTCCTTTGCACCTGATCATTGAAAGTTCTGTCTTCTAACATTCAGCTCCCTCTTTTCACACACTCATGATTCCGTCACTTCCCCAAAGCCCTGCCTATGAATGCATCTTTATGGGGAGGACATCTCGATATAAACCTCAACAGTTCTTATGCATCTTTATACAACTGTGACCTTACATAATTCTAAATAAGCCTCTCATTTACTTCCTACCCACCAATAAGAAAAAAGTGATAATTTATATGAAAAATAATGATTAAAGCTTTTCTGAAGTACTTTGTCTCGCCTCTATGTAAGATGATATCCTAAGCAAAGTATTTGAAAAGATAATATATTCTTAGTATTTTCAAATGTGTATTTATTGTGATGAAGTATTGGGAAAATAATGGAGCAGGTTTTTCAAATATTTGCATATCTTAGAAAAGATAATACAAAATCCTTTTTTATCACAGTTTTTAAATTTTAGGTAAATGGGTTCACAGGTGTCCAATTAAAATTATAGAAAGAATAATAGCAATATTCTAAAAGTAGTTGTTTCTGGTGATGTTATTTCAGGCTAATTCTGTTTTTTATTTTCCTCATATGTACTTGCTTCTAAGTCATTTACAGTGATCATGTGCTGTGGTATAATTTTTAAGTATCTCTACATTTATGCCAAGCATTGTTTACATCTTTATGGTTAAAGCTTGTGCCTGACCCAATGCTAATCAGCTTACAGACCGAAGAAGTATGGACACATTATAGAACAGTATATGCTCTTCACCTGATTCTCCCATGGTACACCCAGAGCAATGGGCTCACTTAACTGTATATCATTGGGATTTCCAGGGATGGGCGTGCTCAGAACGAAGCACAGAGGGGCTCCTCAGGAGTGGGTGGAAGACAGGACACTAGCTCTAGGACAGCTCCAGCTAAAGACTAAACAGAGCAAAAGGGAGGAAGTTAGACCATCTCAGAACCGCCTGCTCTTACTGAACTCTGAAGGATGGTGGACAACAAGGTAGCACAAGCTCTGAGGATAAAAACACTCTCCAGCGGGCCCATCACAGCTACTTCTGAAATTCACAAAGTTGAACAGGGACTTGGAAACAGTAAAGGCGACTCTGCTTGCAGTGGTTTCTCACAAAACCTCAGTTCTGGGCTGTAGGGCGCACAGCTACTAAGTAACAGAGCCACTCTCCCGACCCATATTGTTGGCTTCCAATCCAAATCTTCTATTCTTCTTGATGATTTTGTAGTGTTGGCCCATATTAAGACTCCTGCTAGTCAAATATTGCTCTATCTTTTTCTATATATCATCTTCCCAATACAAAACTTCAAAGTTACAAAATTTTCCCCGAGATGCACAGAACATGAACACAGATAGGAAACGTCATTCTGTCCCTATCACTGTGATGTACGATTCACGCTGAGTCGATGGGGAAGCGCCAAAGGTCAAAGAAATGAGGAAACTCTAAGCTCAGAATTAGTAACAGTTTCAATGCTGTGTTCTTCTCTGAAGCAGGAGTTAACGGAGCCACTAGACCATCCGAGTGACCCAGAGTTACAGCGGCTTTCATTTCTTTATGCCCCAATAAATGAGAGAGGAAACTATCATTTCCCAAAGAACTGTGAAGTCTTTGTTGACCACTCAGAGTTCACAGTTACAATCTGGTTCACTTCTTGATAAAGATGCTTTCTATTTGATGGAGTTAAAGATCTGCTGTGGTTTAGTATTTTCTGAAGGAAAGAACAAGACACAAACCTGTAAATTTAGATAAATTTCATGCTTTTTTTCTGATCACAGGTAGTTAATTCAAGAAAACAACTAAATGAAACAGAATCAAATACCAATTGATGATGTGCTTTAAAACAAACACACATACACACAAAGCAAAGGCTTAAGTTTTGTTCATGATGTCAGTGATAAAAGGAAAGTTCAAAGTTCCAAATATTCTAGCATTTTCCTCTTTCACTTCTAGTTTTATCATCAATTCTAGAGACCAAGAGAGAAGACTGTTTAATGACAGTAGGTCTGACACCACTGGGTCTGCACAAGGAGACATAAAGGTAGCAAAAAATGAGGCTACGTCTCTTGCAAAATGTTGATCCCATAGTAATTATTTGATTGTGAAAGACTCTGCCAAAGAGGAGCAGAAGCCAAATTGCTTGAAGCACTAACTCAGCAAACACTTGACGCTAACCCACCACGGGGAGCAGCGTCTCACTGGCAGGTGTGAAGCCGAGGAGGTCTAATAGCTGTTTTCCAGCATACTTTTCATGCTTCTTTGATAATTATCACTTGGCTCTCTTGCTGTGTAATTCTCTCCTTTCCTTTCTGAGAAACTATTTAGAATTCTTGAGTGAAAACCTGTGGAAATCAAGCTGAAAGGACTCTGGGAGGAAATGAAATGCTAAGTTATTCAGCCACTTCTGATTATTTTATTTAAAGCCAGGTACTACTGAAATTCTGACTGGCTGTCATAAATTCTTACTGGCTGTCATTAATAGTGTTATTAATATTCTCCTCAATGCATTTCAGAATGAAGACAAGCATCACTTCAGGATTGGGAAAATATGACTGGATGCAGTGGTTGATTTCCTAAGCTGGCTTGGGCCGCATGAGCAGAACCATCAGGAGAGCTCAGCTGCACAGGCTGTGGTGACCATGAGTGGACCTGCTCGGGTGCAGGACAGCGCTAGGATAGGACGCACTGGAGAGACCTCACCGCTTAACAGAACTGCAGCGCTGGGCTTCCTCATGGAAATTCCTGCATTAGAGAACTCGGATTCTCCAAGTCTTATGTGCCCAAAAAGTACTTAGCACTGTAGTCAGGGTTTACAAAGGAATAGATTTAATACAGGACACATAATTGATAGAATTATTTCATAATATTCACCCAAAGAGTCACATGCAGAAGAGTGCTGATCTGTCCATGCACTGGAGACCCAAAGACTCCAGCTGAGGGTCTGGATCCCACGGCAGTGTCCTGCACGAGCCCAGGTTAGTCCTAGAGGCCACGGCAATGTACGCATGAATTCAGCTGGAGGCCTGGAGCCCACGACAATGTCTCTTGCAAATGTTGAACCATACGGGAGCTCTGTCTGCACACTAGAGACTCAAAGAGTCCAGCTGAGGGCCCGCGTCCCATGGCAGTGTCCTGCATGAGTCCAGCTGAAGACCTAGAGCCCATGGCAATGTCCCGTACAAGTCTGTATCAATGATCTGCACTGGAAAGGCTCAAACTAGAAAGTCTGCACCAGTGGGATAAAGGATCTGTGCCAGCAGGCTGAGGCATCTGCACTGGAGCCAGGAAGTGCCGCTCAAGGGAAGGAACAGAGCTCCCCCAAAGAGAACCACAGCCGTCCTCAGAGCAGCGAGGACCCAGCTCCTCTGAAGGTAATCAGGAAAATCAACAGCACACTACCTTCCCCTCCAGGTCCCCTTTTATGCTTTTGGCAACAATCCTCAGGTGGGCCTTCCACACCCAGCGCTGTGCTGATTCAGTTCAGCTGGATATTCCAAGATGCCCATTAGTTACCCACCACACTTGGCTACCTAAATACTGTGCTGGGGACAGGAAACTAAAAACAAAAATTATCCACTCAAAATTCCATTTTTCTGAGGTCTGAAAAGATCTGTCACCAACTCATGCTGAGAAAACTTAGCACTATACTCACTGCCCTGGATGTACTCGGGGGAGTTGGCAAGAAAGAAACAAAGTGAAATTTCTAGGATGCTGAAAATGCTTCACACTTTGGATGGTGGTCATCGCACATGATCTAATGCCTTGTCACTAGAGCTCCATGAAATATTACCTTAAAAATAATCCAATGGCTACTGGCAATGCAAGTTCTTACAGCCCAACAGATTCTGACTCAGGAGATTTAGGGGAAAGGAACCCCAGAATCTATGACTGAGGTCTGAAAGAGGTATCCTTGGGTCGCACTTGAGTGAGGTTCACTGGTGAAGTGATGTAGCCTAAGGCAGAACCAACCTTGGCCTTCCTGCAGCATGATCTTCAGCTTCCTTCAGGAGCACTTACCAGGCTCTCCCCTCCCCCTGCAGGGATGCCAGGGGATTGATCTCTTTCTACCTTCAGTCTCCTGCAGCAATGAAGGTGACATAACCCTTCCTCCCTGCAGTGTCTCTGACATGTGTCCCCGGTCTGTGATTCTCTGTGGGCGGAGCTGAATACTAGTTTTGATAATTTACATCACAGAAGCTACATTTCCTGCTTTCGAGAGCTACAGCTCACTTCTAGGAATTATCAGGGGCCAGGGACGGTGTTGAAACTCTGGAATATTGATGGTTTTTTGTGCATGACTATGTGTGCATAGTTTTTTTTTTTACCCGAAGCTTCCAATATCCAAAGACTGAAGTAAATCCTGCAAATATAATCTTCATAATGAGGTACATTTATTTTTAATTTGTTGCTTAATATTAATGTATTGATTTCTAAAAGAGAAAAATAAATGCCTTTTTATATTAAAATTAATTTCTAGGTAATTTTTTTATAAAAATTAATTTTGTATAAAATTAATTTCTAGGTAATTTATTAAAGATAATTATGAAAATAATTATTCCTAAATACTACGAACACATTAACACAAGCTTTATCTAGAATTCAGTGCTCCAAAAATTATTTCAACACAGCAACTATCGAATTTAATAAATCTTTAAAATGTGACTTTGTAAAAATAGTACTAAAAGTGGCACTTTTTCCACCTGAAGTTAGCGTTTTGCTTCACAATTGTGAACTCTGAGAGATGAGGAGGGAAGGTGTGTGTGTAGCAGACAAGCCTGTGTGGTTTACAGAAATTCTCCCTGGGCCGGGCTGTGGCTCACTGGGAGAGCCATGTGGAGTCGGGGCTTTCCCTCCAGGGGGCCCTTCTCCCCACCCCACGCCCCAAAGAGGAATCTCACTTCAGCCATGCATCAGCCTCTCACCAAAATGAGAATAACGGCTTTAAATAGATTTCTAGGAGAAAAGTAGTATAATAGGATTCTTTAAAGATAGAATCTTTACATAATGTCACACTTAGGATTGTGTTTAACAGTAAAGTCTACTTGATTTGTGTGTTTGTTTCCCTGATTTAGCAGCACAGAAGAACACTCTGGAAGAACTAATTCAATCCTTGGCTCCCATTGGACAAGTTTTTCCTCCTTCGGCTCAAGGCCGACTACCTGTGCCATTCCTAAGAGAGCTCGTCACAAACACGTGCACTGTCTGTTAGGACAGAGTAGAGAGAATTCTGGGAAAAGGCTGTGGTAGAAAGGACCATAAATTAGTCTCCCTACCTGGGAGACAATTGCGTTTGCAGACTCTTTCTTACATAATTACTGTGGAATCTCTACAAAGGCTTCACTGCCACGGTGAGAGTTTGCAAACTGCGGCAAAGTTCAGGAACTTCAGTGCAGCACAGTTAACCATACCCAATCTGCATTCTTCTGGTCACCCTGGAAAAGCTTTGCACCGTTTGCCTGACTCTGCGCCCTGGTGTTTGTGTTCTGATGGCTGAGAGAGGCCCTCGCCGCAGAGGTGAAGACAGCGGGCAGCTGCTCTCCTGGCTTTTCCCTTACTGCTGGAAGCTCTTCCCCGTGTGGACTCAGCCACTTCCAAGGATGCAAAATGTCAGCATGCTTTCGCTTCCCGCCTTTATGTTTCTCTTTTCCTTTGGGAATCAGATATTGAAGATAAGCAGAGTCAAAATTAACTGCATGTATAAGAAAATTAGAAGCCTCCACTCGTGCCCAGGAGAAGGCACAGACTCCTAAAATTCCATAGTCTCACCCCTCAAGTGGATTCTCAGCATGGAGAAAATCTACAACAGTCAAGATAAAAACTAAAATAAAGCGAGTTGTAGGGAAGGAGGTGAACTTGATTTGCAGAGATAAGAAAATGTACAGTTTTCATCCTAAAATTACAAGGCATGGAGATGGAAAAGTGTGGCCCATGATGAAAACAGGATAATAAAATAAAGTAACCACCACAATCCCTGAAGAAACCTTGGTGAGAGAGCTTCCGACAGACGTTTCAAAACTATTCACTTATAGATGCCCAAAGAACGAAAGGAAGGTAGAGGAAAAATAGCAAAATGTGACAGATGAATAAAAGAGAAATAGAAACAAAGAATTTAGAAATCTAGAAAGAAACCAGAAAAAAAAAATTGGAAGTTGAAAATACAATGACTTAGATGAAAAGTGCATGAGAGTGGCAGATCTGAGCCAGCAGAAGGCAGGAGTCAGTGACTCTGAGAAAGGGGACACTGGGAATTAATGAGTCTGAGGAAAAGGAGGGAGACAATGATCGCAGAAAAATGGCAGCCATCCTAAGGACACGTGTGACACCACCAAGGGAACTAACTCACGCTTCGTGATTGTGCCAGAAGGAAAAGAGAATGAAATGCATTGAATATTTTAAAAAAACAGGGTCTGAAAACTTTCCAAATTTGATGAACTGCGTGAAAATAAACATTTAAGAAGCTCAATTCCAAATTGGCTTCCTCTAAAGGCTCACACCAACATCATTAGGATCAAATACTCATAGACCGAGAACTTTGAAAGCAGAGAGAGAAAAATCATCCCATGCACGGGACCGTGAAGCGCACCAGCGGATTTCTCAGCAGGAAGTGGAAGGCAGAAGGTGGCCCACACATGCCCCAGCCAGGGAACGCCGGTCTTCCAAGAGTTTCTACCTGGCCAGACTTTCCAAGTGCACAAAAACGGCCACATTTCCAGATACACAAACACCAAGGGAGTTTGTATTCATTAGACTTTCCTGGCAAGAAATGCTAACCAAGCCTGTAAACTGAAATCATCACACACTAGAGAGAAACTCAAATAAAAATTTCAGGAGAACTGAACACATGGTCATTACAGAGCCAGTAGTGTTGTATCAGTGGGCGGTGACTGTTTAGGGTTTCCTACATGACTCAAGGAATTAATAACTTTCAAAAAGTAATTATTAGTAAAGCTAGTACTATTATAACTTTGATTTCTAGCTCTTCACTTTACACAAAATCACGTTGCTTAATACACTAGAAATCATTAGTTTCTGCTTGAACAAATGTGTATAATGACACTATTTTGTGAGGTCAACAACAAGAGTCCAAGGTAGAACAAGGAACAAGGTCGTTTAATGCTATTGATGTAAACCTTCTATAAATTCAAATTAGATGTCACAATTTTGGAATATTAAATATAACCTCCATGGCAACCAAAATAATATAGCTAGGTAATATCTCCAGATGATACTGAGAAAGGAAACTAAGTATTTCACTGCAAAAATTTTAAATAAAAGCAACATGACTATAAGAAATGAAGGGGAGAAAACATAGGGAAATGAAAAATAAAGTAGCAGTAACTACTTAAAATGAAAGTGGATTAAATTATGCAATCAGAAGACAGAAATTGAAAGAGTGGATCTTTTTAATGACTCAAGTATATGTTCTATAGAAGAGAATCACTCTAGACATACAGATTCAAAGATAAAGATCTTTTTGGAAGAATAAAATTATTCCAAGCAAATAGTAACCAAAAGCAAATATGACTGACTAGGATAATATTGGAAAATTTACATTTTAAAATTTATAAAAGAAAAAGACACTGTGTATTAAGAAAATATTCACTATGGCAACAAAAAATAATTGTAAATGTTTACAATTTAACGAGACATGAAAATATATGAAGCAAAAATTGGAAGTATTGAGAGGAAAAATACACAATTCTAAATAATAGTTGGAAACTTCATTCTCGATAGCAAATAGAACAACCAGCCAGATGGTCTGCAAGTTAACAGGGGACTTGAACACTACCCAGCTACGACACAAGACTGCTCTTCTCACGTGCATGTGGGACGTTTTCCAGGACTGTCCATATGTTATGTCACAAATTAAATCTCAGTGGTTTTTTTAAGAGGGAATCTGGTTTGTTGGTGTTTCTGTTGGTACTGGGAATCAAATTGAGGACCTCAGGCTTGCCAGGAGGGCAGTGTGCTACTGAGCTATATGCCCCGCATAGATGGATGCGATACAAAACAACTCTAACCACCACAGGTAGAAGCTAGAAACCTGTAACCAAAAGAAAATGGGAAAATTCACAAATTTCAACAATAGTCAATAAATCAGAGATTACAGTTATAAAGGAAATAACACATTACTTTAATATGAACAAAAAAATAAAACACAGCCTAGGTAAGCTTGCACCTCATGGCAAAAATGTTATTAAATTGGAACTTTATGACTCTAAATGCTTACATTAGAAAATTTTTAAAACATATTGAATCAACAGCCTAACTTTAGAATTCAAGGAATTAGAAGAAACAACATTAAATCCAAAGCCGCAAAAGGAAGGAAATAACAGAGCCGAATGTAGATTAATTAAGTAATTTTTAAGATTACAGCTCAATGGAAAGCTTCACAAAGAAATTAACAAAATTGACAAACCTTTATCTAAAGCAATAAAAAAGAAACAAGATTCAAATTACCAAATGTATACATAAAATGTGGGCATCATCACTCATTCTACAGAAACAAAAAGATTGTAAGGACTATTATAAAAAATTTTATGCCAAAAAATTGTAGATGTAGATATAATGGACAAATTACTAGAAGCACAGAACCTACTAAAATTAAATCATGAAGAAATAGAAAGTCAAAATACACTTACAAAACAAGAACATTAAATCAACAATCAAAAGTCTTCCAGCAAAGAAAATTTTGAATCTGATACCTTCATTAATATATTTTACCAAAGTGGCATCAATTCTCCTTTCATGAAGAAGTAAAGACCAATCCTTGTGTAAGGGTGTGGACAACTATTTCGCGGAAATCAAGAGACATGGTAGCCACTGTAGATATCGTGTTGTCTTGTTTTGAAGTCCTGCGTTGCTTGCATTGTTCTGTTCTGATTTGCTATGTTCTGTTTTGTTTTGTTTTCTTTAAGATAAAAAAAGACTAATCTTTCACAAACTTTTCCAAAATACTGAAAAGAAGTGAATGTACCCCACTTCATTCCACGAAGTATCATTAGACTGATACCAAAGCCAAATGACACAGAAAAAGAAAACTGTGTACCGAAGTCCAGTATAAATGCGGAATATTAGCACGTCAAACTCAGCTACATGGAAAGCAATGGGCCTTGGTGAATCTCACTACAATCACAGGCAATTTGTCTGGAGAATGTCAGACTTGTTCAAAATGTAAAAATTGATGGCTACAGTGCACAAAATTAGAAAAGGGGAGACCTTAATATGATCATTTCCATGGAGTCAGAAAAAAATTTGACAAAATTAAATGCACTCATGCCAAGATCAACCCTACAAACTAAGAAAAGAAAGGAATAATCTTAACATAATAAAGGTCACACACTAAAAGCCCAAAGGAAACAACATATTCAATGGCAAAAACCTGAAAGCTTTTCTTCTAAGTCATGAAAAGTTAGAAAAGTAACAGACATGAGAACTATTCAAATTGGCAATGAAAAAATAAAATTATCTCTCTTTCTAGATCGTATGGCCCAAAATGTGGATTCTGAAGATTTCACCCTCCAAAAGATGTTTCAACCTAGTAGAATAAATGCGACACACTAGCAGGATGCAAAGTGAACACCAAAACAATGAGTTCTATTTCTATATATTAACAGCAAGCATTTTAAAGAGGAAACATTAACA
The DNA here is from genome assembly GCA_004027455.1 of Hydrochoerus hydrochaeris. Taxonomy (NCBI): domain Eukaryota; kingdom Metazoa; phylum Chordata; class Mammalia; order Rodentia; family Hydrochaeridae; genus Hydrochoerus; species Hydrochoerus hydrochaeris. The sequence goes on from PVLA01003038.1 coordinate 49,489, forward strand.
ATACCTTGAAAAGAACGCGACAATGCAGGAGTTAATTCAGTGACTGGACGATTCAGAAGGTGGCAGAACAGGAGGTCTCAGCCTCGGTCCCCATAGGGGCACTGACTCACAGTTCACAGATGAAAATACTCTGACACTTCTGGGGTCCTGCAGGAAGCTCACTGGAACCAGGAAGTCAGAGCGCATGCACTGGACCGCCTGAGGCCTTCTTCCTTCCGCCCTCCCCCACGCCACCGAGTCCTAGATTCTTCATGAAGGGAAGGAGGGAACGAAATGTCAAAGTCCTGGGGCTTCAGACACTGCCTGAGAGGGCTTCTTGTCCCTCACTGCACTTATTAAGCTAAGATCACCTTGGGGTGAAACAGAGTAAGGAACAGTTTCTTTAAGGCCACCTGGTACAGAGATCTCAGTGCCCAGATCCCAGCAGCTGGCCCACAGAGCCCGCCAGCCATCCCACCCAGAGACCCAAGCAACTGTGTGCCTCCTTGGTGCACGCTCAGCTTGCACACATGCGCCCAGTGTCACACGCACATCTCAGCAGCAGCACACACCTGGGCGCCCAGCTGCACTCTGAGGCTGGAAGAAGATGCGCAGCCCTAGGCTGCTACCGTTGACGAGAAGGAGAGGAGCTGAGCCCACCAGCCCGTCACCCCCTTGCACTTCCCTAAAGAAAGAGGGACATGACCCTCAGCACTGAGCACGGTGACACTCAGTGCAGAGAAGGTGCACAATCCCAAGACAGCTGCTTCAGGAGGGAGGAGACAAGTGGAGGCTGCACCCCAGCCCTGGCTTCAGAGGGCAGCACCCTAGGAAAGAGAATGGGCAGGAAGCGCTCAGCACCAAACAAGGTTGAGAGGGACTGAGAGACTGAAGCCAGTTCCTGCAATTCCAGGAGGAGAGAGAGGAGTGGCCTGAAAAGCCCCAGAGCCTCCAGCTAGCTTGGCTGGTGAAGGCCACTCCTGACCAAAGCCAGGGCATGCAGTCCAGAAGGGCCACCTGCCCAAGGGACACGCAGGATGAGGGGAACACACAACCAGCAAAGGAACCAGATAAAGCCCAACGCTGACTCCACATGAGGACAGAGGAAACCTGAGAGAAGAACTAACAAGAATCACGTGAAAGACGCTCGCTTAAATACAAAAGGACACAACAGACCACAAAATAACAACAGGCAGCAAGATAAATGCACAATCAGAAGGAAACATTGGATACGCAGAAACCATAGAAACGGGTGCCAGACTCTGGATCCAAACGATACAGTGACCCAAACTTAAAATCTCAACAGAGTGTCAAGGGCAGACTCAGTCAAACCAAGAAAGGAATCAGTGAGCTCAGAAAAAAAGTCATTTGAAACCATGTAATTATGCTACAAAAAGAAGAATGAAAAAGAGCCAGAAAGCTCACAGATCATATGGGACATCAAGTGAAATATCTCCTTTCTACAAGTTCAAGAAGCAAAAGAGAAAGAAGAGCAAGAAAATGATTGGAAGAGATCATCCCCTCCTCCCCTCAAAAAAGAAAAAGAAACCTTCCAAATTTGGGAAGGAAAAGGACTTCCATATCCATGAAATCAGAAGGACTCTAAATGGCTGAACCTAAAAAGGTCAACACATTAAATTGTCAGACACATTAAATTGTCAAAACCAAGACAGAGAATTTTGAAGCCAGCCAGGGAAGAGTAACTCACCATAAGGCAATTCAGATAAGGTTTTGAATGGAATTTTCAGGAGAAATTTTGCAGGCCAAGAGAGAATGCATAATCCATTCAAAATGCTGAAAGAAAATGAAAAATACAATAAAACCACAAACCAAGAGTACCCCAGCTGTCAAACTTTGTTTAAAAGACAGTGTGACAATGATTTCCCCAGATAAAGGAAAGCAGAAATGTCATCAACACTAGACTGACTGGGAAAAGCACTGACGGTAGATCTTCAAGTTGAAACACAAGATTCTAAACAGGAGCACAAAACAGGAGAAAGTGTAAACGCTTCTGGTAAAGGTTAATACACAGACAAATCCAGAACAATTTAATATGACAGTGGAGTTGGATAAATAACCAATCCAAATCCAAACTGGAAAGGAAAACATAAAATTATCTGTATTTATAGATGATGATATAACCTTACATATGGAAAACCCTGAGGACTGCACATACACACACACAAAATGAACAAACTTAGTAAAGATGCTGTTACAAAGTGAAGGTAGAAAAACTCAGCTGCATCTCTGTACACTCTCCACCATGGAAACTAGGCAAGTAATCTCAATTATAATAGCATTAAAGGCAATAAAATATTTAGTCATTAACTGAAGAGACAGAAGGCTTACACACTGAAACTATAAAATATGGATGAAAGAAAGTACGGCAAAAACGATTCATAATTTGGAAGAATTAATGTTAGTTTGGAAGAATCTCCACAATGTCCAAAACAAGCTATGTGTTCAATGAAATCTGATCAAAATTTCAGTGTCATTTTTTTACAGAAACAAAAACCCTTGGATTTATATGAGTGACCCAAATAGTCGAAATCATTATGAGGAATATAATAAAGCAGGAGGCATCCTATTCATTGATTTTTAAAATATATTGTAATGCTACTGTTACCAAAAGTACATGGTGCTAGCATAAAAACAGAGACATTGACTAGTATAAATATAACAGGGAAGATGGCCCAGAAATAAACCCATGATTTTAGAGTAAACTGAATTTTGATAAAGACGTTGAGAATGCACAAAGGTAGTTTTTAGTAATTGTGCTGGAAAAGCTAGATATCAATATGCACACGAAGGAAGCAATTCTTATTGCATACTTTTTTCAAAAAAGACAGTGTAAGATTTGGAAATATTTTTTCCTTGAAGAAAACATAGCAGATAAGATCCAGAACATTAAGTATGGGAAACATTCTTTTAAATCTGACCCTGACATCTCGGGCAATGAAACTGAAATTAGACAAGGGCATCACATCAAATGACAGAGCTTTGTCATAACAAAGGAAATAATTAACAAATGAGGCAACGCAGAGTGGAGAAACTATATTCAAGCCATATAATGGGCTCAAAAAATTCAACAACAAATTACCTGACTAAACATCACAAAGGACCTGAGCAGACATTTCTCAGAAGACCACATGCAAATGACCAATAATATATTCAAAAAATAATGCTCAATATGACTAGTTAATAGGGAAAATAAATCCATAGTGAGACGTCACCTCATGCCTGTTTAGACAGCTGTTATTGCAAAGATGTAAGACAGAAAGGATGGGCAGAAAAGGGAATCTTGTACACTATTAGTGAGAGTAAAAATTATTAGTACAGGTATTACCAAAATTAGCATGGGAAGTCCTCAAAAGCTAAGAGTGGAACTGCAAATGACAAATAAATACATGAAAAAATGTTCATCATCATTGGTCATTAGAGAAATGCAAATTAAGGCCACACAGAGATTCCATCTCACTCTGGAAAGAATGGCCAGGATCAACAAAACTACCAACAACAAATGCTGGAGAGGCTGTGGGGAAAAAAGAACTCTTCTGCACTGTTGGTGGGAGTGTAGACTGATGCATTGTGGAGGTCAGTCTGGAGATTCCTCAAAAAGCTGGGATTGGAAGTCCCATTTGACCCAGCTATTCCACTTCTGGGCATATTCCCAGAAAAACTGAAAACATCATACCATGGCGAAATATGTGCACCCATGTTTGTAGCAGCACAATTTGTAATGACCAGATCTTGGAAACAACCTAAGTGCCCATCAACTGAGCAATGTATAAAAAAATTGTGCTACTTTTATAGAATGGAGTACTACTTGGCTATCCAGAGTGATCACATTGAATATTTATAAATAAATGGATGCAACTTGAGACCATACTCATAAATGAAATAAATCAAACTCACATGTTTAAATACTGTATAGTCTCCCTAGCATAAGAAATGGTAAGAGTACATAAGATTCTATGTTAATCATGGTTCCCCATTATATTGCTTTGAAGTCTTATATGTTTTCATTCATTGGTTGGAATGGTTTTGTTCTGTTTTGTTTGACCTTATTATGTGTGATGGTATGAACAGCTACTTTGAAGAAAACAAGACAATATGGCAGCCATTGCTGATTTAATAACATCTGCTTTGAAGTCCTAACATGCTTTTGTTCTTTTGTTACCATTGGTTCTATCATGTTGTGTCTTATTGGATTTTAATATGTATGATAGTATAAACAAATTTTTTATGGAAAATGAGATATTATAGTAGCCACTGTTCATTTTCTGTTACTTGGTTCAGAATGCCTTGTAATACTTTCATTCTCTTGAATGGTTTTATTCGATTTTGTTATGCTTGATATTATTGTGTGTGAAGCTATGCTCAGAAAGAGACATTATGGTAGCTACTGTTGATATCCAGTTGTCTTGTTGTGAAGTGCTGTGTTGCTTGCATTGTTCTGTTCTGATATGCTTTATTCTGTCTTCTTTGTTTTATTCTCTGTAAAATAAAATTTTTAAAAAAGAGTGGAACTGCCACATAATTTAACAATTTTGCTAATGACATTGCAAGGAATTGAGATCAGTTTGTTGGGGATATGTGGAACCTCATACTCATCACTACTGTGGAAAAGGCCTCCCCGCCTTTCTGACCTACAGCGGAGGAGCACTGCTCCAGAATGCAGAGACCTGAGACCAACCTAGGGAGCCTGTGCACCCTTGGGTGCTGTGTACCCCTCCGCTATGCCCGCTACCACAGTGTCCTAGGACCTGGGCTCTGGCAGGTAGGTCCTATCCTGGCTCTGGTAGGTGAAGCGCTCCACAATGGTTTGCAGGCGGTGTCTCGTTTTCCTCATCAGGCCCGTGACATTCTTCCATCCCTATCAACCTCCTTACCAAAGGGCCCCGCCTATACCGCCAGCTTCTCTCCTAAATATGCTTTTTGAACACTTTACATGGCAAGCCTGAGAGTTTCCCAAATCTTTACATGCTCCTTTCTTTTCAATGAAAAATGTTCTCATTTAAGTGATTCCTCTCTTCTCTTTAATAGAAGCAAGGAAGAAGACTCCTGGAGTGACTCATTACTTAGAGGTATTTTCCACAAAATAGTTCGTTATTCATTGCTCTTCAATTTTAGTTCCCCAAAATCCTCAGGACACAGACATAATTTAGTAAGTTCTTTGCCACCTCCTAACAAAAGTCGCCCTCTCCTCCAGCTTCCAATACCTGGTTCCTCTTTGTCATCTGAGGCCACCTTGGGGTGGACGATGCTGGCCGTGTTCACCAACGTTCTGCCCAAGGCCATGGTAGGTGATCCCTGAGAACCAGGAGGCTGTCCCTCCTGCTCTGCCCTCCTCCCAGCGCTCACCAGATGGCCCTCAATGCTCTACTCGTGGCAATGCAGGCTTTTCACACAACAGCTCCGGCCTCTCCCATCACCCAGCTGCAAAGTTGCTCCTACATTTTTAGGTGTCTGTTACAGCCACATCCCACTCCTTAGGTACCAATTTCTGTCTTAGTCCACTTGTGCTGCTGTAACCAAATGTTTGTGACTTGGGAAATTACAGAGAACACAGCACATTTCTCAAGCCCTGGAGGCTCACAGCCCACAATCAAGGCACTGGCAGGGACACTGTCTGATGAAAGCCCTGTATCCCCTGCCCAGATGGAGTCTGAGTGCTGTGTCCTGGCGGCAGGGAGGAGCATCTGTTGTCACAGGGCAGAGAGACAAAGGCCAGGGAGGACTGAACTCCCTCCTCTGACTGCTTTGACTGTTCCATTATTCCACTCATGAGAGCAGAGCTCTTCTCAGCTAAACAGCCCCCGGCCCCGGGTCCCAACACTGTTACACAGGAGACTAAGTAAGTGTCCAGCGGGAGCGTGCTTTGGAAATATCACCCATCCCAGGTCCATCTGCGGAAACATGCAGAAAGAAGAGGGAAGCTCACACCCAGGGAATCCTCCTCAGAAGACGGCAGCTCTGTGCTTGGTGTAATGTGGATAGAATGGAAGGCACCAAGCTAAGCGACATAAGCCAAGCACAGAAAACAAAACGCCACATCATCTCACTCACTGGGGGAGATCTAAACAGTCAAAGTCAGAGAAAGGAACAAAGGAACAATTGTCGAAGTTGGGAGGAGAAGGGAAGGTACAGGGAGCTGTTGGTCAAAGGATACAAAGTTTTACTTAGAAAAAAGGAGTTTTGTGGTCACTTATACAATGACAGATTATAGGTAATAACAATGCACTGGATATTTCAGACTGAAGTGAATGTCAAAGGTCTCACCGCAAGAATGATAAACAAGGGGAGTGATTGATATGTTAATTAGCTTGATTTAATTATCCCACAAGGTATAAATGTATCACAACATCACATTGTAGCCATAAATATATGGCAATTTAAAATAATATTTTTTAAAAGAACATGAAAAGAGGGTTAACAGTTCTAACCATTAGGGAAATGCAAATAAAAATTGCAACAAAACAGCACCTCACACCCATAAAACAACAAAAGAAATGACCCCGACTCAGGGTGTGGTGATAGTGAGACCCTTGTGTAGTAATGACAGGGAGGTAAATTCATAAGACTGCTGTGGAAAATAGCGTGTCGCTTCCCCAAAAGAAAAAATACTAACAATTCTCATGGGAGTGTCTACTAAAAAGAAATAGAAAGGAAAATATGACTTTGAAGATATAGTTATGCACAGGTAAATACAGAGGAATTGTTCATAATGCTTAAAATGTTAAAGTAACCCAAGTCTGCATAAAGGTTAAGTAAAATATGGTGTATGCATACAATGTGCAGGAATATTATTCAGCCATATAAAGGAAGAAATTCTGACGCTACCACACAAATGGACCCTGGGGACATTATGCTAAATGAAATGAACCAGACACAAAAAGACAAATAGTGCTAGAGTCCAACAAAATGAGATCTTTAGACCAGTCAGAATCGTAGCAGGGAAAGTAGAGTGGTGGTAGCCAATGGCTAGGAGAGGAGAGAGTAAGGAATTACTAGGTGACCGGTAGAATTTCAGTTTTGCCAGATGAAAAGAATTCTGGACATGGATGGTGGTGATGATTATGCAGAAACACAAGTGAGCAACATACTATGGAGCTGCACTTGTACGATTGCTCCAATAGGACATTTTGCTTTGTGTGTGTTTTTCCTCAGTAAAGTTAGGGAGCAAAAAATGTTATAATGGACCTCCAAGCAATGTGACCTCTAAATATCTAGAATTATAGAGTATCTGGAGATTTCAAATTAGGCATGCAAATAAGCATATGCAAACTACAGATTAAGATTTTAAAGGAGAGAGTTCTTCATAACAGTAAATCACATAACAGTACTCTTTATGTACTATTTATGTAAATGTATACATATAGTTTGTCACATTTCAGATTACTCTTCCTTCTTTTAAAGGATTAAAAATACATAAATTCAGTTGAGTTCACAACGCATCTATTTTCTTTCCTTAAGAGACCTGCTATCCTGGAGAAAGAGAACCTGACTATTATTCATGTTTGTGTTGGTCTACTGAATATGCAGGACCTTGGCACAGTCTATTTGTAGGTTTTTAAAACCTTCAACGGTAGGACTGCTTTTGATACTTTTTTCGTTAGGCATATTTTAATGTTACCCACAATTATTTATGTATAACTAATTAACTTTAATTTCAAAATAAAATTTGGTTAAATATATTTTGCCATGGAAGAATGTAAAGCTATTTGCAATTTTTCCTTATAAAACTGTACTTTTAAAAATTCCAGTACAGTTATGCATGTGAGCATTTTTTTATAGACCAGGAACTAGGGAGAGAAATTAATAAATCACAAGGCATGCTTATTTTCAATTTTACCATGTATTACCAAATTGTTCTCCAAAGAAGTTACTTAAAGTCTTTCACTGTGTGCAACACTCTGTTGTGAGGTGTTGTGCCGGGAAGCGTCAGTTTTCTTTAGGAAGAAAGTTGAACGTGTCACACAGGTCAGGCCCACTTACTCTGAGCCCTTTCATCACCCTCCTTCTCTAAGGGACTTTCTGCATTGGCACAACCCTTTCATCACCCTCCTTCTCTAAGGGACTTTCTGCATTGGCACAACCCTTTCATCACCCTCCTTCTCTAAGGGACTTTCTGCATTGGCACGCTGGTTAGGAGGCTCCTCCGCGGCTGAGTCAGACGCCCTTCCAAGGCCCGAGCTCCAGCTTTCTCTGGCGACGGCAGCCGGGGGGCCCGGGACGACTCGGGCACCTCGGCGTCAGTTTCTCCTCACTCGGGAGGAGCTGGGCGCTCGCGCCAGTGATAACGCATAAGCAACAGCAGGAAAGAGCACATCCGGGTCTTTCACCAAAACCGTGCAAGTTTTCACCCAGTTTATCTGCAGACCTAGTGGCCTAGGATGTGGCGTATCTGGAAAAATGATAGTGCTTGGAGTTATTAGCTGACAATAAGCAGTAAAATAACAAGCATTCAGCAGATGCACCCTGTGCTACCTGCCCGTGAACTTTAAGCTTCTGTGATGAAATGGGTGGAATCACCTGTCACAGCTGAGTTCCAGGCGAGCCAATGAGGTACGCTTTGCCACAGGTGATGCCTCAGGTGTCCCTGGTCCCCTGCAAGATGCTGTACATCATGAATTATGTTTCTTCTAAGAAGAGTTTCATTCTCTACTTCAGTAGCCTCTGAATATTTTCTTTTGTCTTTTTTCTTTCCTCTGCTCTTCTTAAAGACATCATTTTAAATAATAGCTCTTACACTTCGAGGTAATTGACACTTTCACAAAACATTTTAAAAATACGAGCACGGATATAATTTTACTTCAGGAAATGTATTTGTTCGTTAATTGCAATTTTGGTAATCAAATCACATTCTACATATCTTCCTTTCATAATCGGAGATGAGCTTTCAATGATGTGGTTAAATGCGTAGACACTGTTCCATCTTGGCCTTAACTTAGCAGCACCTCCCAGTAGTAACTTGGCCTCTTTGTTAAATAATCACTTGCATGCACCTAAAATTCAGCAGTCATTAGAATGCTCGATGTGACAAGCACAAGAGAATGCGATTTGAAAGAACTTTCACCATAAGGGAAATGGATGGACTTGAGTGAGTTTCAGCCCCGTGGCCCAGTGCGTCCTGCTGTGGGCGGCCCCTGACTTCCTGTGTTTCTAGTTATGCGCTTTGTGACTCTGCGATGGTGCAAAAGCAAGAGACCTTGAGTAGCAGCAGCACTCTGCATTCTGATCCTCCCCAGCCAGCGTAAGTGGCCTCCCGTCTGGTGGCGCTGGGCAGCGCAGTGAGGCACAGACCTGGTCAGGCCTGTGATCGTCAGGGTTAAAAACCACACTCCAAGCACGCCACGGTGCCCACACTCTGTGTTTGCACCTCTAATCGTGTCTTCCGTAAATGACATGAGGTCTGCAACGTGGCTACGAAACAGGCTGGGTGCTCCATGGCTGTCTCCGAGGTATTCGGGCAAATTCTAAGGGGGCCAGGCTAAGCGGGTAGGTTAGGTGTATTAAAGATCTGCCAGCATGTGACAGTCTCACCTTATGCCGGGCTTATGGAGACACAGTTCTATCATAAGCCAAGGAGCATCTGTATATAAACCCAGTCCTGCAATGTGTGATGGAAATCAATCAGGGCCTACTCTGGCTATCATGCTCAGCGCCCCATGGTGAATTTGGGGTTCCTGATAGACAGAGAACAAGAAAAATGAACGGGAGAAATGCACAGACTAAAGCTCCACACTATACAAACTTAACCCTAGGGCGAGTCCCTCTTGAGGACTTCCTCTGGGTCAGCCATGTCACTACAGTTTTATAATAAGTAGATAAAGTTCCTACCTACTACATCTTAGATGTGCAAAGATCACACTTCTTCATTTTCTCCTTGCAAAGTGAGTTTCCAGCTCTGAAACTCTTGGACTACCAGGGCCTGTGGGTGTTATTCGCCTGGGATTGTTCATCAACCTTTCATGAGGTTCAGGCCTTAGAAAGTATAGAAATCCACTCAGGTTACTAAAAGGAAATACCACACCGTATTGATGTTTGTATTTCTGGCATCCATTTCTCTTGTTATGCCTCCCTATCCTGAGACTTGTTAACATTTGTAAATGTTAAATGATTTATTCAATAAATAACTAGAGTAATTTCTCTTGCATGGGGCCAATTATAACAACTGTGCCATTTACATTTTTAAAATTTTCCTTAGCACATGGCATGACTTAAATATTTTCAATGCTTATTAACTGATTACTGGATTTAACTGTTTATACTGTATGTATTACTTCAAAATTAGTTATGTTTTCAATATCTTCCAACATAGAATATGTTTCAAAATAGATTTTGTCTGCTTTGATCTATTAATACCTCCCAAATTTTGTGACAACTGAATTCTCAAGTTTCATATCATATTCTCAAATTCAAGCTAAAACATAAGGCATCTAAAGTGATCTAACAAAATATTCCATGTGTCTGAGTGACTGATTTGACTCCAACGCATAAGGCATAAGTTATTTAGGAGTCTAATCTGAAAAGCCAAATAACTGAATAAAATTTACCATTGCAGGACAAACATGAAACACAAGGATTGAATTTACCACCTGAAACAACCCAAACTGAAAAAGTCAAAACACAGAGAAAGTAGTTTTTGAAATGCAGAGCATTAGACAGGAATTTCTCTCTGGGAGAGCCACGGAGTATCCAGACTATCACTCAGGGAAGAACACAAGAAGTTCTCAGCCAACCCCATGAACCAAGGAGGTGGAGTTGAAAGTCCGGGGTAAATGAAGCCTGTCATAGGAGTTCCAGCAAAGAGCCCACAGAGAGGCCATCAGCACAGAAAGAGAAGTGGAGAAAGGATCAAAAGAGCCCTTCACATTTAACACAGCCCTGAAGAGGGCCTAAGCATAAGAAAAAGAACCAAGGCAGGGGAAAGAACTGTCCAAAGTCAGGACCAGACGTCCCACCACACTTATGCGGAGCAAGAATCATGTGTCTTCCCATCAGCCAACCTGAAAACTGTCGCCACAGGATACTGATTTGACATATGAAATGAAATGCTGTAACTTGGAGACAAATGATAGAAATGATCCAAAAAGAATCAGAAAAAATGGAGAATCAGTGACTCTTAGAACAACCCAGAGCAGCCTGAAGTGCCTATCGCTGGAGCTCACCCTAGAGGAAAAAAGAAAAAGTGGTGAAGCCATAAGCAAAAAGTGTCCGGAAGTGGTGAATAGGCAAATCGCAGTAGCTCAGTGAAATCAAAGGAGGCAGTAAGGCAGCACCACCAGGAAGTAATAAAATCCTTCAAAGCAGCGGTGAAAAGAAACAATCAGAGAGAAAGAGGGGAAAAAACCATGAGTGACTGTACACAGAAACAGTGATCAGGATGACGATGGATTTGTCACCCAGAAACAACAGGGAGAGAAGAGAGGAGGGAAAGTTAACAAATGAAAATGTCTTTCATCAATACAGGAGAAAGATTATTTAAGACATTCAAAAGATGCAAGAATTCAACATCAGTAGATCTACATTACAAAAAAATAAAATTAAGTATTTGATGCAAAATAAGATCTTATGTAAACATATTTTCATACAACAAATAAGTGAATATTTTAATTCATAGGTAATATATTTTTCTTATTGCTTAACAAATGTTAAAAATAGTTTAGAAACCCTAGAATCAGTGTGGCATTTAGAACATATGTATTAGAAGAACAAATGACCGTACTAGCAAAAAGGCTGGAAAACATTAAATGGCAATATTAGCTGTTTCTATTTGTTTCTTATTCTATATGTTACATGACATAATATCACTGAAAGATAAGCTATAGTAAGCTTAAAAAGTATACTATAAATCCTAACCATTAAAATGACAAAACTAAAATTATAACTAATAAACAGAAAATAAAATAGGACTATAAAATAATAAATCCAAATAAAAGAATTTAAAAGAGATACAACAAGTATCAAATGCATCCAAGATGATAAATTTAAGCAAGCTATCTCAATCAGCACATTGCATGTAAACGATTTAAATTCTCTAATTAAAAGAAACTGGCAGGTTGGTTAAAAAATCAAGTTCCAGTTATGTGATGATTGCAAAATACCTCAATGTCAAAGCAAAAATAGGTTAAAATAAAAGGATGGAAAGAGATATACCATTTTAACACTAATCTGAAGAAATTTGGAATTAGCTATATCAAAGAGTATTTAAGATCAAAGAATTACATCGAGGTTTTTTAAAATGTTACTTAATAATGGTGGTGAAATCAATTAATCAAGAAGAAATTACATTTATACCCTCAATATCATGCACTCAAAATACATGGAGTAAAATATAAGAGATGGATATTAGAAATAGACAAATGGTAGTCACATATCTACACCAATAAATCACCAAAAAACAATCATGTATTACTTGAATGACTATTGACAAGTTTAGCTAAATTAACATTTAAAAGTGTTCCAACTAACATTTGCAGAATGTAATTATTTTCAAGATCGCAAGCAATATTTATCATATTAGATTTGATTTAGGGAAATAATATTGAACAAATATGAAAAGATTTAATCATATAAGATATACTTTGATTCATAAAGTTATTAAATTAAAATCCAAACAGAATAATATTTGAGAATAATATTTGTAATACCCCTAATAATTCAAATACACTTCTAAACAATTCATGAGTCAGGAAGGAAGTTTCAAGGGAAGTTTCAGAAACATTGTGAACTAGATAAAGAAGAAAATGCAACATATTTAGACTTTGGAATATGGCTGAAACAATCTATGAGGGAAAATTATGGCTTATACTCAAAGATAAGAATGATAAAAAATTAGTATTTAAGACACTTGAGAAACAGGAAAAATTGAATCAAAAGTAAAAAAAAAAAAAGAAGCAGATAAACAGAAAAACTACACGGAGATGAATAGATGAAAATATGACTCCTGTGAAGAGGATCAAAACGTCATAAACATCTCTCCAGGAAGATGAGTGGAAAAGCTATTTGTGGGGGAAGAGTAATTATTATCAATAATAAAGCAGGGTCACCCTACAGCTCCCAAAGACAGACATGAAAACTCCATAGGCAATATTATACCAATAAATTACATAAAATAGAACAATCCCTTGGAAAGCCAAAAAGACCAAGATTACTTCTAGAAGAAATAGATGATAGTGATAGCTATACATCACTTAGATAAATTAAGTTTCTAGTTAAAATCTACCAAAGTGGCCAGGGGTGGTGGTGACACACCTGTAATCCCTGCACTCAGAGGCTGAGGAGGGAGGATCTGGAGAGTTTGAGGCCAGCCTGGGACACACAGCGAGTTCAAGGCCAATTTAATCAACATAGTAAGACTCTGTCTTTAAAAAAATAAAGAAATAAAATAATAAAACAAAACAAAACCACCAAAATGAAAAACTGCATGCTCGGAGAGATATCCCGGAAAATGCTACCTAACACTTAAAAAAGAAATAATTCTAATGTTTTACCATTTTCCTCTAGATAATAGAAATACAGAGAACAATTTAGAAATGATTTTATGAGGCTAGAAATACCCCCAGAAAAAAAACCCAGGCAAAGTATTATAAGAAAGAAAAATTTAAAATATAGAAGTGCAGAGGAAAAGTGGCACTTCACAGGTAAGGTCAACGAATGCACTGCGATCAAGAGGGCTTCCAAAAATACAAGGCTTGTTCAGGAATTAGAAGTCAATATATGTAAAATGTTAGATTAGACTAAGGAATTAGAGCAAACATCAACAGTTGCAGAAATACTGAATGAATGTTGCAGAATGAAATATTTATTCATCATCAAAACTACCAGAAACCAAGACCCATGAGAAATCCTTTCTTCTAAGCAAGGCTGTCCACACAGAAAACTGCAGGAAATATTATAGCTATGTGGTCTATTTTGGAGTAGTTTTGATTTAGAGTACGAGATGCATCAAAACTTTTTCCATGGACATTCAATTATTCTAGCACTATTTGCCAAAAAAATATTATTTCTCCTTTGAGTGGGCTTTGCACTTTTATCATAAGTAAGTGGACCGTATTTCTGCTGGTCTTTCCTGGCCCATCATCTCTTCCACTGTCCCAGCTTTATCTCTTTTAACTAATCCCGTGCTTCCTCAGTTTCCATACCTTATGACCATTCTTTAAATTGAATAGTCTTCCAAATTTGTATTTATTTTTTCAGATGTGTTAATTTATTCTAGAATCTTTGCCTTGTCATATAAATTTCAGGGTAGCTTTATCAATATCTATAACAATATTGGTTGGGATTTTCATTGGGTTAAACATTTTACACCAAATTTGGGAGCACTGACCTTTACCATTTAATTTTATGAATGACGAACATAAACTCTCATATCTCAGCACATGCAATTTCTTTTCTTAATGTTTTATAATATTGGCAATCTTTACTCTTTAGTAGTGAAACACTGGAAACAATTTAAAATCCCACCAGCAGCAGAATGAGGAAGATGTTGGTATGTGTACATCAGGTCGGACTACTGAGCAATAAAAAGGGAATTACTGATATACACGATATACCTAAATTTAAAATAGTTGTGCCAAATGAAATAAGTCAGGCAGAAAATGGCACATTCTGTTTGATTTTTATTTATCTGAAACTCTGAAATACATGAGCTAGTCAACAGTGACAAACAGTAGGTCAATGTGTGGCGGGGAGTAGGGAAAGGTAGTGAGGGGTAGAGAGGATTTCCAGAAACATGAGTGTGCATTTGGGGGTGATGGACAGCTCCCCTGCTTTACCTTTGGTAGTGGTTTCATGGGTTATAATTTATTAACTGTATATATTTTAAATGCTAACAGTGTATCTTATCCTAACTATGAATCAATTAAATGTCTTGCTTAAACCAGGCTCTAGTTATTTAACAATGTCTTAATAAGAACTATAGCATCTGTGCAGTATTTCCCCTCTAAAGTGACTGGGAGATTTTTTTACATATAATTATGTGGAATTCTAGTAACCATCAGGGTCAGTTCTTCCTATAAGATCTTTTTAAAATGTTTAAGGAACCACATAATTATGCATTTATAACTAAACACACAGGACACTAATGGGGTATTTTGTCCCCTCAAAGTTGTAAATTGGAACAATACACTGCATTATGCAATTATGGTTTTGAAAAATGGATAGTGTCCCACTCAGAGTGGTTACTTAGGAGATTATAATGTCAGTGTCTGGCATTTGTCACAGCGTAGAGGAGATGCAACACTGAGATACAATGGAAAAACCATTATTGTAGAAAGGTTTTAAAACTGTCATCAGCTCCATTAGACTTGGTACTAGTATTTTACATAAAAATTGCCTGAAAAGGAAAAGGTGCCTGAAATCATATCATTTGAAGAAAATCGAATCAGATGTGTGATTGCTAGATGACATGGCTGTTAAAAGGCTATGCACAAATACACAGTAGTAGAAATTTGGTACATTAAGGGCAGAAATGTCAAGAGCAAAGCTTCTCTAAGTGATCACCTGATTCTGTGGTTAGAAGCTGAAATATAATCGAGTCTGTTTGCCTGAATAGACCTGGATATCATTCTTTACCCATCTCGGGAAATTTGTTCCTATATCGTGGGTTCAGCTAAGGAGCTCAGTCCAGTAAGTCATCAAACTGACTTTGTTCTCTTCTTTTTCAACCCTTAACCTAGGAAACACTAGCAGAAACTTGGTTAAAGCTTTCAGTGCCTCAGTGGTAGGCTTCAAAATCTATATTGGTTCTTCTTTCCACGTTCTGACATTGACAGTGAATGTGTGCTGCATCTGATAGAGACCCAGGATAAACAGATTAGTGCACGGTGCCCTCAGCTGCTAATAATGCCATCAGGAAGACTTAAGTCTGACACAAAACTGTAAACATCTGGTGTCAGACTGGAACAAAGCAGCTCTTTGGAGTTCTGGAGTAAATCTAATCTTGGTAGTTATTTTCAGTATTAGCCAAACTATTTAGGACCTTAATAAATTCAAGTCAAGGTCTTGGTCAGGTCTGGATACTTTTTGAGGCATACTATTACCTACTTGAAATTTCCTTCAGATCTCTTCTATCTTTAAGTGGATGAACCAGGATGAATGCAAGCAAACACATAAACAAATAAACTAAATAAAAACGATCAAAAGCTCAGTGATTTCCACCTAGCTGGAATCTGAATGCCAAACATCTGAAGTTGTGCTCAAATCACAGAGCATTCTTCCCTAGTGCAGTGCAGTTGGACCCAACATCCTCCAATGCCCCAAAGCTGTGCCGAGGTGCCCTGTGTTCCCGCCTCCACTGAGAGTGTGAGGATCAGTTTCTCGGTCACCCACGCATCCCATACAGCGGTGCCCTCGTACGGCACCCCGATTCCTGCGTCTCTGTGCCTCTCCCAATGGGGTAGTAACTTACGTCCTAGGCGTGCACTAATGCTCAGCCACAGCTGCCCGTGTTCCTGTAAGATAGTGACCAGATCGAGGCATCTCTAGAGTGACTCAACCACACAGCCCAGCAAAATGCCCAACAAGGGTGACGCGTGGCTCTTTCTTTTTTCTATTTTATTCCACGGGCAGATGATTTCTAATGGACCCACGTTCACTTTTTAATAGGAAAAATTAAATTTTAAAAGTGGTTGACTTAGTAGCTTTGTAGACTGACGAAGCCATAAACCTGGCAAAGTCACTAAGCAAAGGGCGATTTTAATCAGATGTTACATGTCTGCTGTGACACAGAGAAGCCAGACAGGAAGCGGAAGTGGGCCGAGCTGCCCTCTGCTGGTTGCTGCCGTCTCCCTGCAAACGTCTGCAGCTCAGATCGCTGCTCCCCAGTCGTTATTCCAGGGGAATCCGAGCCCTTTTACTTCTCGCTCCTTCCACAGAAGAAGGAGTCCCAGGTCCCAGTTTGACATCGTTTGCTCCGGATGGTTTTACCTCTGTGGGTGTTCTGGAGATCAGCCCCGGGAGCGGCTGGTGTTGGTGTGACGCAGGACACACTGACCAGAAGGCCTTGTGCCTCTGGTGGTCTCACCGCCCGCACCCTTTCTCTTCATCCTGCTGTGTGATCTCCAGACCGTTCTGAACAGACGCTATCACGGGTCTTCAATCACATATGCTCTGTCCAAGCCATTTTTAATTTGATGTTGAGGTTTGGTAATTGCTCTGGTCTCATATTAATAACTTTTTATCTTACTAAAATGACAGTATCCTTGTATTCATGTGGTCACTAATGATACAAAATAAATTATGTCCAATCATTTTGATCTTGATCGTGAAATAAGAGATAATTTTTGTTCTATATTAATGTTTAGTTCATCAAAGGAATAGTTTGGTTTTGCACTCAACGTGTGTGTGTTTGCACTTTCTGGAATAATGAGTAATACGTAGCTGTATCATTTATTTCTTTTAATTCTCTTTCTTCTCTTATTTTTTCCAATGCACTTTTTAACCATAATTTCTAACCTGATAATTGATATCAAAGCTTCGAATATTGTGCACACTAATTACCAATGAATATTACTTTGATTGGTTCAAGAAAAATACTTACTAAAAAGTAACAAAAAGCTTGGGGCGCTGGGAAAGCAGGCAGCCGCCAGCACGCCGCTCTGGTAAGTGGCTGTGGCCCGGCAAGCGGCAGCCCCCCAGGGCGAGAACCGTATCAGCGTTTCCTGAGATCCGCGCCGCGCCATGTCGGACCTTGGGGCGCTGGGAAAACGGGCGGCCAGTTCACCCCTCAGGTGGGCGGCTGTGAGCCTACCAGGGCGCGGGCTAAGAATCAAACATCCACATCCCCCACACACACTAGCAAGTGAGAGCCGGAGATCTGAGCATGTCTTGTGAGTTTGACTATATGCAATATAGCAAATAAGGAGGATTTTCTTCTGACATCTCTTTGAGGGCAAATATTTTTATCTCTGTTTTGCTCTGTTTTGATCAATGGTATTGCTCTATTCAAAATTCTCTTCTTGTAATTTTCGGTATTTCCTTCGATATTGCTCTGCCTGATTGAAGGAACAACTACTGTGAAGAAAACTAGATGTACTATTGGGCCTATTGCTGTTGTCCCAGTGGCCTGCTGTGAGGTTCTGTGCCAATTTCACTGCCCTGCCTCAGTTAGCTGTGTCCTGTCTTGTTCTGCTACCTTCAAAATAAAATAAATAAATAAATAAATAAATATAATAAATAAGACAAAATAAGAAATAAAAAAATTTTTAAAAAGTAAATAACAACAACAAAACAGATCAGCAAGGTACTAAGCAACGTGAAACATGATATAACTAAACAGATAATGGACTTAAAAAGCAAAAGGAGGAAAAGCAGGTGCTCTAAAAGATATAACTGCATGTATATTTAAGGGTATAAAATTGATAATTATGTTGCTAAGTTTTTATTGGATCAGAGAATGGAGCTGTCTGCAGCCTCACTCTTTGAATGTCCACTTTGTATGCTTTGATTTTGTAACTTGAACAACTACATCCAGGAAGACAATATGTAATGTATCAACTAGTGATTTCTTACTGTTCATTCTTTTAATTCTGTTTTGTTTCTACCCTTTTTCTCTGTTTTGCTTTATTTTCCCCCTCTTTAAATAAAAAAGTAACAAAAATACAAACTTCCTGTCTTTCTACATTTAGCTAAATTTTCTATTAGCTTATAGCCAGTTGCAAATGTATTCTTCTGCCAGGCCTGAAATTCATTTAATTTATAAAAATTTTTTAAAAAGAAAGAAAGGAAACACCTCTTTTGGATTCAATTATGAATTGCAGAGAACTATCATTCCTAATTACTACCTAGTAACAGAATTCCCATTTCAGTCAAATCAACCACACTTGAAAATAAACCTAGAATTTAAGTGCTATAATAATCTATAATTTATTCTGCTTCTGAACTTAAAAACAAAGCTCAACTCAACAGCATATCTAGGGTACTACATGTGCTCTACAAATCTTGCTGGATGATTTTAATGCAGATGACATGGAATTTTGGAAAAGTTAATGAAAGGCTGATCTTAAGTACATTTTGCAAATTAATCTTAACTTGTTCTTGATGACTTTTTCTCACTGCAAGAAAGGACACTCCACAGTGATTCTAAACATTTTTAATGCTAGCATTAAATCATCTGTGAAGCAATATTTAAGGAATTTCTGGACATACAATAATCGCTCTTAATTCATAACAATGAGTATAATTAGATCACAGAGACTAACACAGGTAGCAGCTACTACTCACACATCAGTGGAATCAATGACCCAGAGAAATCCAATGCTGATTTCTCAGGCACAATTGCTGAGGGCGTGACGTTAGACTCAACTACGGTTAAAGTTCCCTTGGGAAAACTAACATCTCTCAGCGTCAATCTTTAATCCATGGGCACGTTCCAGTTTTCCCTTGGATATTACAAATCAGTCCCCAGTGCAGGGAACAATGCCTTTGGTTTAGAAAGACATTAATTCACTCCATACATCATTTCCGTTCACATATTCTGATTATGCATTTCTTCAAAAAGGCCGTTAGCTATATGTAGAATAATATGAACTATCTAAGAAATTTGAAGATATAAATCAATGACCACTTTTTAAACTTAGTTTTGTTAACCAAGGCTTATTCTGTGGGTTATTTTAGACATGTTTGTTTATAGCTACTTAAAATAAGGTCAGAAATGAGCTTGCTGATTATAGAAAATTCTTTTCCTCTAAAAATCACCTGACACAACACATATTCTGGCAAAAGCACACATTGCAGGATTGATTTATAGAGGAATTTGACAAATAGATCAAGTGAGGTGAGCTTTCTCTTGTATTTCTTCGTATGCATGGTGATTTATAATCAGCTGAGTGCATCTTAAATTAAAATGTGTGTATATCAACAACAAAAACAAATTTCTCTTGTAACTTTTTCATTTTCATGTATCTTGGGTTTTTGTTTTGTGTTTTCATTTATGTATTTGCATTTTTCTATGTAAGCTACTGTTACTTTTGAGCCCACAAAAAATTATGGAATTTCCTGGAAATCTGGATCAGTCCAGACACTATCATTAATTTTGGATAGGTGGCCTCTCTCTCTTATTCTTGCTCTGTAGAATTGGGAAGGGAGTATTACTGCTTGATACACTGATCTCATTCATCAGTCCTTCCTCTAATGCTAAGGAAATCATTGAAACACAATTTTGTAATTGATAGAAATACGCTTGAATTTGGATATCGTTACTAGGTTTATGAGTTTAAACACAACACTGATGTCTTTTGATCTCACTGACACTCCCACTTGAATAGGAAGAAAAACCATATCAAATACTTAAAGAATAAAGAATAAGTTAATGGAATAATACTTGTAAAAATATTAGTAACTGACACAAAAACTTCAATCAGTTTTGCTATAATCATTACTTCTGAAAGTTACAGATTTTTCAGTTTTACTCCTATAAAATGCAATGGTGAATTCCCATTTTATGCATAGTAGCATAGCCATGAACATAGTCACGAAATAGAGCATTTCAATTATCTCCAAAGAACCCCACATAGAGTCACATACTTTTTTTTTTTTTTTGTACCAGGGATAGAACTCATGACCTTATACTTGTAAGGCAGGCACTTAGGCCACTGAGCTAAATCCCTGGCCCTGAGTCACATACTTTTATACCTTCAAAAAACTTTGAGCATCTACTGTAACTTCTTTATTTTATACAGTACTTTACAAAACTATAGTCCTTTAATGTGCAGTTTACCTCAGAAGCATCAAAATACTAACTATCTCAAGTTTTGTTTCCCTAAACCCAGTTCTCTTCTGCTTTACCATGTTGGTTCTTTCCTGGTCAGATTTCCGGATGTGGGAGAACACTTTCCTCCACCAGGAAGGTAAGCTCAGAGGTTAGAGACTGTGAAGAGCTGTTCAAGAAGCAGAGCAACACATGGGTGTAATACTATTGGCAACAAATCCTGCCTGCTTTCTAAGCCCAACCACTGGAAACGCTCCTTGCTCTTTAGTCTGGAAGTATCTGCCATATTTTTTTATCATTGGAATTAATAAATGTCAATAGCACATGCAAAGAACAACATATTTGATGGAAAAGAATATTCGTATTAAATAAGCTAAGAAACTTGGAAGTGGGGTGGATGTACAATAAGATTTTATTGTCAGAACAAGAAGATCTCCATCTGACAGTCACACAAAATAAAAGCCACATGGGCTTTTTAAAAAATAATTTCTTTATAGCTCCTGGAAAGATCTGATATTTCCTTACTGAGAAGAATCTTGACTTACAGGTCCATGTATTAGTCACTTGCCCTTCACTGGGACGAAATATCTAATAGACACAAATTAAAATAGAAGTTTATTCATGTGTGTGGATTCAGGGAGTACTGTTCACATACTGCTGCCCACAAGGCAGAAACAATAAAGTAGAAGCACATGTCAGGGAAGTTGGCTGTCAAGAAGCAGAGGGAGGGAAGGAGGGAGAGAGAGAGAGAGAGAGAGAGAGAGAGAGAGAGAGATCAGGGATAAGAATAAAGTCTTTTGAAGGACAAATGGAAAATAAATACATGGGAAAATGTTCCATATGGCTAGCCATTCAAGAAGTGCGAACTAAAACAACACTGAGATTCTATCTTGTGGGAGCAGCTGAGCTGGAGATGACCACACATTCACAGCCAGAGCTGGGCCAGCCCCAAGAATACGGATCAGCAGAGGCGAGCCATGTAAACAAGTCGTTAGGACCAGAGCAAAGCCAGTCTGGTGGTGTCTGACTTTGGTGTCCCCCCTGTCAACTACAGCACACATAGCTCTGAAAATATTCCTCTTTCAGTGTTCTCAGCAAAACACTGAGAGCTCGCACTTTTCACCCCATCACATGCTTCCCCTCCTTTTCACGGTGTATAAATAAAGATATAGACCAGGCTGCCTCTCCAACAGACACGTCTGGTCCCACTCATTCCCAGCATTCCTTTTAGCATGTGTCTAGTTTTTTCTAAATCTCCCATCTCCCCCTCTCAGGACTCTATTGGCTGACAGGTTACAGCAGGCGGTGCCCAATGTGGGGCATGAACATGGGGAAATTCAGTAAACAAAGACAAGGATACATTCAGGGAGTGTGTGCAACAGGACAAAGGTACAGAGTACATTGAGTAATCACTGGGCGTAAAACAACAGGGAATTCAGGGTCTAACGTTCGTTCTCTGTATACTGAATTGCTTAAAGCTTTGCTTAAGGTAAGAGAGATGTCTATCAGGACTGCATAGCTTACTAAATTTCTTGACTAAAGAACAAGGAACTTTTCCAGTGCTTGGGCTTAGGAAGGGGTCTGGGCATGCTCCTGAAAAGATCAACAAGAAGCACCAGCAAAGGGAATCCATGTAAGTGCTAATAGCAACCCAAATCATGAAATCTTACAGACAGATAGCTGTTAGGTTAAAAAAAAGTCTGAGTATGTAACAGAGGCTGTGGAGATAACTGAACAAGACACCATATAAAAGAAACAGATACAAATATTGCAAACCTTCTAAATGTAAAATGAAATGCAAAAAATATACTAGTGATAGCTAAAAGCTGTTTATTCCTTCCAAAGTCTTTTTGTAAGAGGTGTCTGTTAATTGACATACAAAAAAATTCTTACTAGTCTTTTTATAATTACAAACTTCTAAAATTGAAAAAGAGTTATTATAATTCAATTTGGTCAAAAATATATTTCAATGCATTCTGATATTATAGGCAAATCTTGTCATATGTATTTGTTCATTTTTTGTCTGTCCAATCTACAAATAGCTGTTTTATTTGAGCTCAACAAATGTTTACAATTTTTGTACTTTTGAATTTCTGAAGCATTTGTCTATAATTCAGCTTATGGATAAATGTCAAAAATTAAAGATTATGTTTCTGTTCAAGTTGTCAACTGGTGAAAATGATGTTAAAATTGCTTTTATAGCTGGGTGTCATGGTGCACACCAGTAAAAACAGCACTTGCTGAAGCAAGAGGATTAACACCAGATCCAGGCCATTTTGGGCTACCTAGCTCAAGTCTAACCTGATCTATGTAGTGACACCCTGTCTCAAAAACAAAATTAAATTAATTTTCTAAATGTAATGCATATTATTGTTTATATTATTATTATTATTATTGTATATAAATTATATATTATGGTTAAGACTTCAGAGTTTCTCAATTGTTCAAAAGTAATGTGCTAAGTATTATGATCTGGTTCTTACAAGTAATCAAAATTTGTGAAGATAATTAAACAAAAACCTCTTAGGATGGGGAGAAATTGTTGGACAGGACTCCAATTGATGAATAAGGAAGCAGCTGCCTGGAAATAATTGTCCAGTTCTTCTTTATAAATAGGAGGCCCCAGTGACCTCTATAGCCTTATGGAAGACACATCAAAAATGTTATTCAAAATATATCATCGTGATATGTTAAATTGGTCGTTGTCAAAACTTTAAGTGTTCTAGAAATAAAAAATAAGGTTTTTTGATTTAAAGATGCTCTGGTACAAAACTAAATTAAGAAACAAAGGTTTTCATAGGTTTATGCCAAATAATTATTGATAATCTCATGGTGTATTAAATGTACTCATGCTTTCTAGATATATAGGATATATAACTGGGATTGTTTAAAGTGATAAACATTTTCTTTCAGATTCTTATATTTGTCTTTTTCTTTTGCTCCCAATATTTGTGATAGGAGGTTCACGTCAAGCTAACATGAGGTCACCAGTCAAATATTTTTAACAAAACCTTATGTGATGTGTATTCTCTGTATGTACCATTACACTTAGAGATGTTTAGACATTAAACAGTGCAGACAATGTCACACACTTTAGTGACATCCCATTAAAGGACAACAAATTAAGTGAGAGTTTCTTATGTACTAGACAGAGATGATTGACTAAAAAGGCTATTCTATAGTGAGATAGAGATTTAAATGTGTTACAAAAATGTCATCATGACTGTTATGTTACAACATTATATATTTCTTTTTATTTCAGTTTTTCTCTGCAGAACTGGATAACTGTTGTCTGTTAACACTCTGCAGGGATTCAGCTATTAGAATATCCCTGGTTGGTGGGAAATGACAGTTTTCTGGCTATTCTTCATATGATCAAGGTACTTGATATTCAGATGAAAATTTTAATTAAGCTCACTGCCCATTACAATGCAATGTCATTAACCTTTTCTTCTGGATGTCCAACAACTGGTTTGGAGATTTTAAAAAACTAAAAAGATAGCTGGGCCGAGAGGACAAGCAATATTGTGACCCCAGCCTTCCAGGGTCACCAAGGACTCAGGAATCTTTTCTGCAACATTCTACAACTCTGATGAGTTACACAACCTCCTAACCAAAGAGATTGTTGAGTCCCAGGACATGGAAACACAGAAAACTGTGCATAAGGAGAGTCACGAGCTGAAAAAAGTCTTACAAGCTTTCACACAAATCAGATTGGTCACAGAATCAGAGTGACCCATCCAGACAGCTAACACTCACAGAAGAACTGAGAGTCATTATACATGGTTCCAACATAATCCTAAGGAGACTTAACTAATCTTGATAGATAGACATTGATTTTAATTAATACAGGTATCATTTTAACTTGGCCTTAAAAATATAATCAGAAAAATATAATCACAAAATGGATAAAACAATGCCATAACAATAAGCTAGACATTAATAAAATCAAATCACTGACACCTTCTGACAATTTCCAGCAACACTGGTGACTGAATACTCTTATGAGTTTTTGGACTATATAAGGTTAAATTGCTGATCCAGAGACCTGAAATCCTCACACTAAAAATTTTTAGCTTAAATGAGTGAGCCCACTAGGAGTGAAAAGAATTTGAGACAGAAAAGAACTTCACAGAAAGAAACCTTGCTGGAGATGCCTGGAGAAGTGAGGGAGAAAAAAGCCTTCCACAAGGAAGGTCTACTGCAGAGTCCTTCAAACCCAGCTCCTTCAGCTCCAACTGACCACTCATCACTCACAGCTAAGAAATAGAAAGGGGGAGATGTCAGGAGGGGCTAGCTGGAGATTGGCCACACATTTAGAGATAAAGCAAGGCCAGGCCCAAAAACATGGAGCACCAGAGGTGCATCATGTAAACCACTTGTTGGGATTAGAGCAAAACCAGTCCAGCAGGTATCTGGTGTTGCTGATCCTCCCTGTTGATTACAGCACCAATAGCTCTGAAAATATTCTTCCTTCAGTGTTCTCAGCAAAACACTGACACCTGGCTCTTTTGGCCCCATCACATGCTTCCCTGCTTTTTATGGTGTATAAATAAAGATACAGACCATGCTGAGTTGGCACTGCCTCTCCATCAGACAAGTCAGGTCCCACCTGGTACCTGTTTTCCTTTTAGTGTGGCCAGTTTTTCCTCAGAGGGAGAATCGCAGTCTCTGATTGCTCCCTCTCAGGAACCAACTACCTGCATGGGTTGCAGCAGTATACTGCTGTAAAGAAAATAGCTGTCATCAAGAAATCAACCAATAACAAATGTTGGTGAGGTTTCTGGGAAAACAAAGCCCTGCTCCATTGTTGGTAGGAGTGTAAATTGGTACAACCACTATGGAAATCAGTATAGAGATTCCTCAGAAAACTAAAGTAGAAATTCCATTTGACTCAGCTATTCCCCTTCTAGGTTTCTTCCCAAAAGAGTAAAAGTCTTCATACCACAGTGATACATGCATACCTATGTTTATAGCAGCATAATTCATTTTAGCTAAATATTGGGGGAAAGTCAACAGATGAATATGTTTGTCAAAGAAAAAAATACTGTTTATGTTCAATGGAGTACCAATATGTAATAAAATAGGATAAATTTGAGACATTTAAAGGTAAACAGATGCACCTTAGGATCATAATCCTAAGAGAAATAAATAAGGCTCACAAGTTTAAATGTTGCACTGTTTCTCTTGAGTGAAAAATCTAAGTATAAATAATGAGCAAAATATAGGCTACTTAAAAGAAAGGGGAATAATTTCTTCAAATAGAAAGAGGAGCCAGAGTTGGAGGAAAGTATAGAAAAAGAATTTTAAAAGAAAGAATAATTGAAGGGACAATGGAAATAGAGCTTTTGTAAATGGAGAGGGTGAGAAGGCTAGAAGGGTAAAAGAATTTTTACAAAGAATTGAGATGTGTCAGGTACCAGTGCAAATCCCGCAGGATGAATGTGCTCATTATGCACGGCAATCATGGACTAATTAAAAAAGAACAAACTCTTCTACGTCGTGGCCCACGACTCAGCTTTTCTGAACAGACTCTACCTCCTAACAGCCCACGCTGCTATTAATTCATCCATGGATGAGCCAATCATATTCCAAAGCCCCACCTCTGAATGCCTGAGGCTTTGGAGAGAACTTTTAGATCTAAACCACAATATTCCCACTCTGGCCCCAAAAGAGGTCATGTCCATCCTATTACACAAGCGTATTTAGTTAAACTCTAGGAGTGGTCAGTCTTAACAGACACAAAAAAGCTGAAAACTCCAAGTCTGAGGTCTCCTCTAAGATTTAAGGTGAGGGGCCAGGGGTCTAGGTCAGCAGCACAAGCACCTGGCTGGCAAGCGCAAGGCTGTGAGTTCAAGCCCTGGTAGAAAAAGAAAAAAAAAAAAAAGATTTAAGGTAAAAACTTAGCTATGAGGCCTTTTAACAGTCAAAAAAAAAAAAGTCAAAAACTTCCAAAATACAATGACAAAGGATAAGCATTTCCATTCAAAAAGGAAGAAACATGAGCTTAGGAGGGCATCAGAAGAAAGCAAGACCAATAAATCAGCAAAGCAAACATTAAATCCTGTCACTCCAAGTGCAGCAATCAGGCCAGACAGTGGCAAGGTATGGATCCTACAGGGCTCGGGCAGCTCTGCCTCTAAAGGCCACGCTCATTGCAGCCAATATGGTCTGTCTGTGTCTCTCTCTCGGTCTCTCTCTCTCTCTCTCTCTCTCTCTCTCTCTCTCTCTCTCTCTCTCTCTCTCTCTCTCTCTCTCTCTCTCTCTCTGTCTCTGTCTCACTGGCCCAGGTTGCTGCCCGTGACATTCCTCAGCATGTGCTCCAGGTTCCTGGCATTTTCCCGTTTCCTGGAGTCTCCACAGCACCTTAGGCTTTACTGTCACAGCTTCATGCCTCTCTCTCTTGGCATCACAACCTATGGCCTCCTAGAATTTCTTCTGAAGTCTGGGTGGAATTCTGCACAATCCCACAACTTGTACACTCTGCAAGCCTGTGAAACCAGAATCATATGAATGATAAGATCCGCCAGCAGCTTCATCAAAAGCTGGGCTCCTTTTAACCATGGCTACAGTGGCCATGAATATTTGGAAGATTTACTTGGGGAAACACTTCCTTAAAGACCATGAGTAAGCAAGATGTTCTGAGGTTTCCTTTGATAAGTTCATTTACTTCCCCAAATTACATAGTTCACTGTTTCAAAAATATTTTAATATATATGCTAATTTGTTGCATTTATACTACCAGTTTACTTCAAATAACTTAAAAGAAAATTGTGGGTAAATATATGTTTGTTTCTTTTTGAAAGAATCTTTTTGGTTTATGTATTGAAATCAGAGTGCTACTTTGAACATAATATACACCGTGTATTAGCTTGTTTTAAAAGTATCCATATGCAGTAAATAAAAATAGTGGTGTTCTAAACTTATGTCATACCTCTCTAAAACAATACAGAAAAACTATGAGTCATTTTAATTATTTTAACTTCGTGTCCAAAATTTTCCAGGATTTTAAGCTTTAAATAGTTTAAATAGAATGATAAAAGGATTTTTTTAGTTAGTCAGATTTCACACTGCTGGTAGAAAATATGCAACATCTTGAACTTAAGGAGTAAAGATTCACTCTTACTCACTTTCTCATCCCTGAGAAAAAAATGCTGGGGATGCATATTTTAAAGGAAGAGTGATTTATTTTAACTCACAGCTTTTAAAGGACTCATTTTTTTAGTCGTCTGCTTCCAAGGTATGGTGAGAGGGTCTGGTAGAGCAAAGCTGCTCGCAATGTGGCAGCCAGAAAGCAGAGAGAAAAGGGAGACATGAGGGAGAGAGACAGTGAATGACCTCTTCCAACAGGGCCCACTGGACACCAGTGTATTCAGTGACAGATTTATCAGTGGCCTTGTCCACCATGAGTGTACTACCCCGGGATCCTATAACCTCACACACATCTAAGAACGCTGAAGGACATTTTAGATACAAATGATAACATTCCACCACCTGCCCCCCAAACCTCACATTCACTCTCCCTCACTTTGAACATTCACTTAAAATCTCAACATTTTTGCCGCTTTCTGAAGTAGTTCTCGAATACACTTTCTTTCATTAGTTGGGTTTTCCTGACTGCCCCACAGCTTGAATGGATTCAAAATGTGCACCTTCCCTGGTCATTGTGACTTCAGAGAACAGGCAGGAGTCACAGAGGGCTGATTCAGGGAAGGAGGGCAGTGAGCGCTCACCATCCTATTTGTACCAGCCTGGCTTTCCATTGCCCAGTGGGCTACAGCAGTGTTCATCACACTTTTTAATCACAGTTCATAAAGACCTGAGAAAACACTTCCAAAATTTTTTAGAAAGTGGCAAGAATGGTGGGATAAGTGGTTTGAAGTGAGGGTGAATATTTGGGCAGGGATTAATGGCAATGTGTCTTTTATTGTAATAATATTTAGAATGTAAATATTCCTATAGATTCCAATTATGCTTCATAGATAGAACCTTCCTTATTGAAAAGATGTGTTATTTACCAGTTATTATCCTTTAAATTATATCAATTGGACCTTCACAGATGATTCACTCAGTAAAGTTTCCCTTTTGTGTCAAATATATGACTTTTCTTTGTAAAGGAAAAGCAATCACAAAAGGGAAATTAGCAAAAAGAAGAATAGACAGGAAGCATTTACATGATGCATTGGCCATTTTAAAAACAGTCAGGAAAATCAATTCTAGGAAACATCACCTGTGACAGTTGGAGATTTAGAAATGGATTTCCCTTAAAACTATCCCTCCCAAAGTGCTTAAAATCTTAATGTGTCCCCAAGGGAAAGATATTCCAGTACAAAGACCATTGAGGTAAGAAATGTGTGTCTAATTTTACCTGTGAAAGATTTGGTCTCATGCTGCTCTTTAGACCTCTATTAAGTTACATCATCAGAAAGCTACTCCCCAGAACCTTTCTCATGGAGACATAATAGACCCTTAATATTTTTGAAAACTGGAGGAGAATGAAGTCATATAACATTAAGTAGTCATACGATTACCTCAAGACTTCACCTGCCGACAAATTGAAAGACAATTATTTAAAAACTCTGGATTTCCAATTTCCAAGGCAATATGAAAATCACAAATTATCATTCTTACTAACTGCAAGTAAAAAGCTAAACAAATTGAAAAAATTAATCATTATCATTAGATTCATCAGAAAAGTAGAGCTGTAGGTCAGAACTCATAAAATTGGAGAAATAGGCAGGTGGGTACATAGAATCCCAGCTTTCTAGAGTTGGGATCTTTACCCAAACAGGTATCACAGTTAGAAAAACTGACCTGTAATTGACAAATTTCTAGAGACTCAGTGCAGATAATCCTGGGAGTTATAAACTCTAAGGAGAGCGAATTCAGCAGGAACCAGGGTACACATTTCCACCGCACCCTATTCCTAACATTTTGACTAAGGTCTATCCACAGAAAAGAGCACCTTGTGTGAAAATACCACAGTTTGGGAATAAGCCAGAAGCTCTGATGATCCATAGAACCAAACTAAAACCACACTGCAAGAGAAAGAGAAACACCCAGATGCTATTCCCTCCACTACTTTCAGTCTTTCATATCAACACAGCACTACAGAAAGATCCCCACGGCCCATAGCATGAATAGTAATAAAACAAAACGGAAGACAGGTCTCCACTTACCTTAGTCTTCTGGATGCTTCTCAGGGAACCCATGGTGGTCTTATCTCAGTGCAGACACCAGAAGGAGAATGCATAATTAAACTGGACAAAGCCAGGTAGAAGCAAGAATGGACACAGAAGTCACAAAGAACAACATGAAGATGTCCGAGTTATCTCTATGTCCCTTATGGCAGTGGTAAGTAATCAGAGTCACCAACAAATCTCACAACTCATCTGAAAGCTGAGCTTGTTGGCTTCAGAAGCATAGTAGAAAGAGTGATCTAACTTGAACCCCGAGATGGTTAGGCTCAAATCCCAGCTGAGTCTAACCAGACAACCATGCTCAATTCAGAGAAGCAAAGAGACTAAAGCAACTTGATCCCAGATGTCAAGCACCAGCTCCATGGACATAAAGCCTGCCCAACAACTCAACTGTTGCATGGAGATCCCCAACTCCATGCATGTGAGGAGACATAGAGGATAGACTTGCGTGACTAAGACAGTCAAAAAGCCATCCAGCTCATATAAATGTCTTGTTCAAGGCTCCAGCATGACAAGGAGACCATGTTCAATCATACATTTCTAAGAAGCATAATCCCTGGGCATCGATTCTGCCTAAACTCGGAGATTGGTCTGTAGTCCCTTCTAATTATAGATTCTCCACAGTGGAATCGCCCAGCTATAGAATGTGTCCAGAGACTGACATGACCGGAAGACATCGCACAGCCATCATCTCCATCTGACTTACAGAGCCCCAGCCAGCAGCTGACTGCACACAGGAACTCAGTCAACAACCGACCTGGTATCAGAGCAGAGGCTTTGGCCCAGCCAATCAGAGAATGCACATCTGCCTGCCCAGAATCACCACCAGCTGACTTTTCCAGAACTGTCAGCTGGTCAAATTCTAAAGGTCTGTCCTTGTCATAGGACACCAGTAAATTGCAGAAGAGTGAAGGCTCTCTCCTCAAATGTGCAGGCAAGTGGAGAGAATACAATTAGGGATTCGGGATTCTTTGCTCTTGTTGTCCAGGATGCATTTGTTTGTTTGTTTGTTAATCGGGGCCTCTTTGAGTTCCTATGAATTTTAGGTGAGGAATACTGTGGATTGGGATTGCATTAAATCTGTATATCAGTTTTGGTAATAAGGTCACTTTTTTTATTCTTCCAAAAGAAAGTATTATAACTCCTCTAAAAGAATTAGTGAACCTCACATAATGGGCCCCAAAAAAGTAGAAATTTATGAAATTACTGATAAATAATTTAAAATAATATTCATACAGATGTTCATTTAACTACAAGAGTATATAGATAGAAATGAAATTTGGAAAAAATGCACAAAGTGAAAATTTTTATAAATAAAAACAACAAAAAGGAACAAAAAGAATTCCAAGATATGAAGTAAAAACATAAATGGAAAGTTTTCACAGCAGATTCAACCAAGTAAAAGAAAAATATTCCATGATCTAGAAGTCAGAACATTTGAAATAACCAATCAGAGGAGAGAAAGACAAAAAATGAAATGGAGAAAAAAAATGAATAAAGCCAATGGGAATTATTGAACAATATCAGGACCTAAATACTCTGCATATTAAGAGTTTCAGAGATAAAAGGAGAAAAAAATTCCAGAAAAGAATTTGGCACAATGGCCAAGTTTTCCCTAAACTGAAATGTCAACATTCTGATATAAGAACCCTACAGATTTTCAATCCAATAAAATTCAATTAGACTTGTGATGATTAAGCTATCAAAAGCCAAAAAGAAAAAACAGTAAAGGAACCAAAACATACCACATACAAGAGTATCAATATGATTCTCAGCAGACTTTTCATCAGAAACTATGTAGGCCAAGGGAAGATGAGATGAAATATTAAAAATTCTATAGGGAGGAATAAGCTTTCCCTCATAAAAATGGACTCATGCAAAGCTGTCTTTCACAAACAGGGGAAAATAACTTTCCAACACAAAACAAAAGCTAAGGTAGCTCAACACCACTAGAGCACAACTTACAGGATTTGCCAATATGAATGCTTTAAGCTCAAACAGAAAGTTGCTAGTTAATAATGTAAAACTTAAGAAAACATAAATACCTTTAGTCCAATCACACAATGTGTGGGAGAATATCCTAAAGGTTACATAAATTCTATAGAATGAATATATGATCTCAACTCTGCTTTAGAAAAATGTCACATGTACATGTGAAAATATTGGAAGACAACACATGTGTAAATTATTACTAGGTAATAACACGTTTTTTTATTTTCTTCTTTGTACTTTTCTCTTTCCCAAAGTATATTATGTATGAACACTTATCTTTTAGTATCAAAAAATGAAGACAGGAAACAACAAGCCCTCCTTCCTGGTAGACGGAGGCTGTGCCAGGAAGAGAATAGGTCAGCGTCTCCTGTGAGCCTACCGGTTAGTGGGCTGAGAATCAAACGACCCCCACCCCACCCCACTGTTAGCAGCTGGAAGGTGTGGAGGACAGCTGGAGTTGACAGCAACTAAGGCACATAAAGCAACTAAGTGCTTGTATAGTCGGGTTGATTATGCTGACCCGAGCCAGAGGTCTGAGCATCTCATGGGAGGATGACCATATGCAATGTAGCAAATACGGGGGATTTCCTTCTGACTTCTCTTTAAAGGCATATTGTTTTCACTGTTTTGCTTCATTCTGATTAATTACTTTGCTCTATTCAGTATTCTGCTTTGATAGGTTTTATAATGTTCCATTTGGGGTTTGATTTTGCTATACCTGATTGAATGAACAACTATTGTGAAGATAACAAGCTATACTATCTATGGTACCTATTACTGTTATCCCAGTATCCTGCTCTGAAGTTCTGTACCAGTTTCACTGTACTGTCTCAATTGGCTTTGTTCTCTCTTGTTTTGTTGTATTTCACTAACTTCAAAATTTAAAAAATGAAAACATAAATATAAAAAATAAAATGTAGACAAATGCATGGGATTGACTGTATTGAAGTCCCAACTCTATCTTTTGTAGACAGACGTCTTTACAGGATGTGGCCTCCCGTAATGTCGTAATGCAACACTGAGAGGCGCTTTGAAGGAAAGCAGCTGTGGGTCCTGTAGGATCTGCTATATGGAGTTTTACTTCTGCAGTGGGGTGCGTGGATCCTGATTACACAGAATAGCAAGCACCCCCCCAGTAACCTGTACCCCTAACTTTCCAGTCTCCCCACTATTGATATGGGTATCCTTTCTCTAGGGCAAATAAAGTATGTGATGATACTAATGAGTGGAAAAGTAATTGAGTGGATGGAAACTATGCCTGGAGTGCATTTTAGATGACGCTTTATCCTAAATATTCAATTAGGTAAGAGTAACCAAGTAGGAGATCAGGCCTTCAGAAAGTCTGAGAAGGTACAAGTACCTGGAATAACCCCTTGTGATGCAACATGTCCTAATTCCCTAGGCCTGAGGGATGAAGTTTCCTAATCCTTGTTCTTGGTAACAAACATTACCTGGTTAAATAAATGTGCTGATCTCCAGAGAGAAAATATAGCACCAAATGAAAATAAGTTTAGACAATCATGACTTGCCTGACAATGCAAAGAATCAAGTTCTCAAAAATTTGTTTAGCAGCATGTCTTTTTCTTTTTGTGTGTGCATTTTTTTAATTTAAAGAAAAAAGCAAAGCAGAAAAAGGGTAGAAATAATACATAATTTCAAAAAAATAAAAAGTAAGAAATTACTAGTTGATAATTACATAATGTCCTCTTCGGGTAGATGTGCAAGTTACAAAAGTAAAGCATACAAGTGGACATTCAAACAGTGAGACTGTAAACAGTTCTGTCCAACTATCCAACAGAAACTTAGTAATATGGTGCCACGGTTTATGTCTGTGGCCCCCAGCCCTCATGTGTTTCCATTGTGCATTTGTGATTGGATCATTGTCTAGCGCTGGGATTGATGGTGTCAGTGCTGCATCCGCCCGGGGGTGGAGCCTGCATACAATGTAAGGGCTGGAGCAAGGGCGTCTCTCTCTCT
The DNA here is from genome assembly GCA_004027455.1 of Hydrochoerus hydrochaeris. Lineage (NCBI taxonomy): Eukaryota > Metazoa > Chordata > Mammalia > Rodentia > Hydrochaeridae > Hydrochoerus > Hydrochoerus hydrochaeris. The sequence goes on from PVLA01003038.1 coordinate 83,353, forward strand.
TGCCAGTTTCCCCCTTGCTGTTCGCAGCCTTCATGAACTGTGGCCCCACCATGCCACCCTGCCTTGGAGTCAACTGAGTATGGACTGAGACCTCCAAAAACTGTAAGAAATAAACCTTTCCTTTCCCAACTTTGGGCATCAGATATTTTGTCTCAGCGACGAGTTAAAAGTAACTAAGACATACGGTTATCAATTCTACACACTTAACTATACATGCAGCTGTCTGCTTTAGAGCACTTTCTTTTCCTCTATTTTTTACAATAGCAATTACACATTTTGGGTTTTATTACTCCTACCTTTCTTATAACTTTTTACACTAGAGACACAATGTGATATTTATAAATATGATTCTTATTTATTACACTAATGAGGATAGCCTCAAGTTGTCTCCATTTGCCTATGAAGGCCTCAAGATCATCCTTTTTACAGCTGAGTAATATTCCATTGTATAAAAATACCACATCTTTTTCATCCACTCTGTGGTTGATGGGCATCTCGGTTGTTTCCAAGATTTAGCTATTACAAATTGTGCCGCTATGTACATAGGTGCACATATATGACTGTGATATGACCTTTTCAGGTTTTCTGGGAATATACCCAGGAGGGGAATAGCTGGGTTGAATGGAACTTCCAATCTTAGTCTTCTAAGAATTCTCCATAATGATTTCCATAGTGGCTGCACCAGTCTACACTCCCACTAACAGTGAAGCAGTGCTTCTTTTTCCCCGTAGCCTTGCCAACATTTGTTATCAGTTGATTTCTTGATGGCAGCTATTCTTTCCAGAGTGCGATGAAATCTCAATGCTGTTTTAATTTGCATTTCTCTAATGACCAGTGATGGTGAACATTTCTTCATGTATTTATTTTCCATTTGTATATCTTCATCTGAGAACTGTGTATTCATCTCCAATGCCCATTTTTGGGGAGGGTCTTTGAATTTGGGGAGCTTGATATTTTTCAATTCTTTATATGTTCTGGATATAAATCCTTTGTCTGAGGGGTTGCTGGCCAAAATTCTTTCCCATTCTGTGGGTTTTCTTTTCACTGTGTTGGTGATTTCTTTTGAAGTGCAGAAACTTTTCAATAATATGAGATCCCAGGTGTTGATTCTTTGAAGTGATGTTACCTTAGCAAGTTGCTGAATTTCCATTTTCTCTTGCATAAATTGGGGATAAAACATGTTCCTTACATGCCATGAAGAGCCCAGACGCAGGTGAAGTGATTTCCACAGCAGCTGGTGGAGCGCAGCTCCCGTGAATTGGCAGCCGATGGTGAAGCTAGAAAGGAGGCGCCAGGCCTGGGCCTCTCGGTGGTTTCTACAGATCACAGCACACCGTAGCTGCTCCCCGCTTTCTTTTCCCCCTAGAAAAAGGCATATGGTCCAGCTGAATTCCAGGAAGCACAGAAGATGCTGGAGAGCACGGGAGAGTAGAAACGGCATGGTGACACCGGAAAGAAGAACGAGAGGGCGCCTGGTCTTGTGCAGTCTCTTCTGCTCGGTGAATTGGGTTCACTGAACTGTTTTCACGATGCCACAAAGCAAATGCTTGGGGCGGAAGCCTTTCATCAGCCATGGGGAACACCAGCATTTGAAATAAAAGTTTTGGTCAAACATTTCTTCACAGAGATTGTCTGTCCTCAAAGGCTTTTTTGTACCTTTGTGCACTAATGTCTCCTTCCCAAAATATTTGCTTGGCATTTTCTTGCCTTTAATCAAGGGCTTCAATTTTTTGTTTTGTTTTGTTTTGTTTTGCTAATCCACAAATTATTCAAGTTCTCTGTCATTACTGGTTTTTTAAAGTGTTTTAATTGGTTAAGGTCGACTCCACAAGATACAAATATTTCAGCTTAAGGAGAAGAAGCCTGGATTTCCCTTTTGTTTTCTGCTTGATTTCCTAACTGCCTAGCTTGAAACTCATGAGCTGTCTGCATCCTGTCCTATTCAGGTTCTGCAACCATGTCTGTCTTCTTCACTGGTTTCTTCATCTAGATTCTCATATTTATTCAATATACCATTTTTATGTTATGTATAAGATCCAAGAATGTAGATGAATAAACTAGTGTCTTCTCAGTCAAGATGCCTGAAGCCTAGTGTAACAGACAAAGGGCAAATGATTCTGCTACATCATGAAAAATCCATCACAGAGGCGTGTCCTACATATCCAGAAGTACAGGAGATTAAGTGGACCAGTGTGCCCAGAAGCAGGGCAAGGTCCAAAGGGAAAAGGACAAAGGATGTAAGAACGGAGCCAAACTTCGCAGAGCGGATAAAGTTTTATTAAGAGAGTACAAGCAGCGATTGAGTATGAAGAGGGAAGAGGACACGCGAAGGTCTGCTTGCAGGGAAATGCAACGCCCAGCAAAAAAGTACAAGGTTGTAAAGCTGACGCATGGAGGGTGCTTGAGACTGAAGGGGCAGCGCTTGAGTCTTTAAGGCTTTGCTTTCTTTCTTGGTAGCTCACAGTGCAGTGACTCGGGGTGTGTCGGGGCAGGACTTGTCTTCTAGGAAGATCACTCTGGCTACAAGTTCTGTGGGAGATGAAAGGGCAGAGAAAAAGGCAAAGCAGGGAATTCGCTTATAACTCACTGGAGGGGTAACAGAAAAGATGAGAGCGTCCGAGGCAGGGTAAAGAACCTGTGGAGGAGAGGGCGATATTGCGTGTTACTTAGGATGCAGAATGAGGAAAAATGCAAGATAGTGAAGTCATTGTTGGTCCCCAGTTATCTGTATCTCTCTGAGTCTTACAGAAAGTCCAGACATGCACACATACATTATATCTCTCTTACAATACATGGCGCATACACGTTGCACTAAAAATTCCCAAGCAAATTGCATTATTAAGTGTGTTTAACCATTCATGAATCTGCTATCAACATTTTATTATTGTATTCTTAATAGAATTGAGACACATAAGGCTCGTTGCAATTTGCAGAAAATCTAGCTGCCAAGGTCTATTAAGTTCTTGACAAGAAGTTGCTCACATATGAGATTTTAGCTCGGCTATTACACTAGGCTGCAACTGGAAATTGCCCCATTTCTTTTCATCCCTGGTCATTCCTATTTTGATTCTTAATAGTTTTAAAAGCTATTAAATGTACAAATTTATACTGGTAATCTATTGATGGTTGAGAGTAATGATAAAATGAGCTGACGGAACCAGCTCTAGAGACAGAGAAGAACCAGGACTTTTACGCTTTTCCACAACCTTGCTGCACCTAGCTCAATCTCAGGGAACTCACAAGTCTGCTGGCTTGGAGATCGTTAGCTCCTTACCTCCACTTTCCAGCTGATAGCACATAAACCCTTCATGAGTAGCGATGATTTTTCATGTACAGTCATAGCCACTTACCGACACAAATACATTCTGAGAAACGTGTCATCAGGTGATTTCATTTCACTGTGTGATCCTCATGGTGTTACTTATGCAAATCTAAAGCCTGCTGGCCCTGCCCTACACAACATACCTTTGTTAAATTTTAAATGCTTTTGTTAAAAATTGTGGCTAAACAGATCAAATAATAACAAATGCTGGAGAAGCTATGGTGAAAAAGGAACACTTCCGCATCACTGATGGAAATGTAAACTAGTACGGCCAGCATGGAAATCAACACAGACATTCCTGGATAAGTGTAAAGATAGAAATTTCATTTGCCCAGGTGCCCCCCTTCTAGCCGTCTTCCTGAAAGAGTTAAAGACATCATATTACAGTGATATACGCACACCTATGTTCATAGCACCACAATTTGTAATAGTTAAGTCTTAGGAGCAACCTATGTGTGTATCCCAGATGAATGGGTAAAGAAAACACGAAGAACTCCACTGTCAAGAGGTAAACCTGAGTCATTTGTAGAAAATGGATGCATCTCATGACCATATTAATTGAAATAAATCAGACCGACAAGCTTAAATATTGCATGGTGTTGTAGTCAGGGGTTGCAAGGAGAACAATACAGAAAACATCACTGATAATATTATTGATACTGATTACCCAAGAGTTAAATACAAGAAAGTGCGGGAAATCTGTCCACAACACTAAAGACCTAGAAAATCCAGCTGAGGGCCTGGATCCCAAGGCAAGAACCTGCACGAGTTTGGCTGAAACCTAGAGCCCATGACAATGACCCACGCAGGCCTATCCCACATCTCTGTGCTGGGAAGGCCCAAAGGTCAGCAGTGGAAGCTAGAAAGCCTGTGCCAGTGGGGTGAATGATCTGTGCTCAGCAGGCTGAGGAATCTGCAATGGAGCCAGGAAGCAACACTCAAAATATGGACCAGATCTCACCTGAAAAGTACCACAGCCGTCCTCAGCAACAGTGAGGTTCCAAGCTCCTCTGACGAGGAGATCAGCCCAGTACATATTAGGAATCCAGCATGTGGAGCTTCTCCTGGAGATTGAATGGCACACATCTTCTCCTCCAGAGCCAGGAAGCGATGCTCAATGTAAGGACCAGAGCTCCCCCAAAGTGAACCGCAGCCATTCTCAGTGACAAGTTCCCGAGCTGCTCTGGGTCTTATCTCAGGGAAGCCAGCGTGACGAGCTCCTCCAGGAGAACCAACAGCTCCAAACAGCAACACTTAGGAGACCCACAGTGCTGCTCTTCCCTCCAGATCTCCTTGTTATGCTGTCAACAACCCTCAGCTGGGACATCCACGCTCAGCACCACCTGAATAGATTCAGCTGGTGTTTAAATTGACCACTAGTCACCAGTCCACTACACATGGTTTCTTTTACGTGAGAAACTCGAATGATAAATAAAGAACAAAATAAAAGAGCTAACAGGAAACAGGGGAGTAGCTCTTTCTCCACCGGGAAGGGGATCGAGAGGTGAGGGAGCGGGGGGAAGGGAGGGAAGTGGATGAAAGAGGGAATGGAGATGTGTCGTGGCCGTGAACTGATGCCACACGGGAATGTAAACCACATGTGCTGCAAACACCTGCTATAAATCAAACTAACATAAACCGACACGAACACACGCGTGACGAGGCTCAGCCTGCAGAGCTGCGAGGTCACCGCCACAGCCGTCTGCTCCCCTCCGCACTGTGTCCCCGGAAGGTCTTCCAGGGAGATGTGGAACTATTGTCTCCTGGAGTGGGTGCTTCCTCTCCGCCTCTCTAGAAGGTGCTTCTGCGGTCTGTTTTATAATTAAACTTTGGGGGGTGCTGAGTACAAGGAGTACCCTCCAACAACAGGTATAGTTCAATAAACACATGGGCCAGTAACATAATCATGTATTATCCTCACTGAGTGTTATGCTCTGTGCAAGTGTCCATGCTATGATCTGCGCAACTAGAATCACAGTAGGATTGTCTACACCAGCACCACCACACACCACACTTGAGGAACACGTTGCACTGGGACTTTACATCAACTGTGACATCAAGGATGGGAATTTCCCAGCTACATTCAAATCGCAGGAGACCATGACATGTATGTGTCTTACCAGTGAATAAAACATTGTTACATAGAGCAGAACTGTAAATTAAATCCTTCCCTTATATTCTATCTGAGTTCTACTTTTGCCCAGATAATATGTTCCCGAGGCTGAACTGTGCCGACACATCTAGCTATCCTGTGTTCTTTGCTTGTGGCATAGAGCAGTCATTACAGCAGACAGACCCTGATCCATATATCCAGTTGCTGCCAACTGGTCTAGAAGGGACCTTCTAGGCTTCAAAATGCCTGAACATGTCTGCATATGCAGATAGTATGTGAGAATAGCTGGCCATCTGTTTTTGCTTAAAATATGTTCTTGCTCTATTTTTTCATGTCTTCTGAATTTCTATGTTAGATGTATCTTATTAAGTACATATATATAATGCTGTACTATCAACACATCTCCAAATGCTTATAAACACTGGCTTATGTACGATCCATTAACTGACAAGCTTTTTAACGTTTGGGTGGACAACTACTATCAAGTAGAATCAGGTATTTGCTATTCTCAGAAGGGTTAAAATGTAATGCTGCAGTGAGGGGGAAACGGGGACTCGATCAGTGTGAGATCTACACTCACAGACACGTCACATTGCCAGAAAAAGGTGGCAGTTCCCACTGCTATGGTAACATGTGTCTTGAAAAGCAGGAGAGAAGGGGAGAATTAGAGCTCCGTTGGAAGGGAGGAGAAAAGACGAGGCCTCTGATACACAGAGACAGCGATTTTCTGGAGAAGGCTCCACAATGAGGAATATTCCAGTTCTGCTGGGGAGGGATGTATCCAAGACAGTAGAGGCCTTGGACTTATGGTTTTACATCAGGCTAAAGATGTGCTGGGCCCAAAGGTTTGGTGAAAACACCGTCCTTGTGACTCAGCTGCACCTTAGGACGTTCCCGAGATCATGAGCCAGTCAGGAACGTGGCTGGTCTGCATTGATCTGTGAAGTGGCATTGTCCCCTGGCAGCCCCCGTCCTCTTGCTTGGAGCATGGCCAGTCTCCAGACCTTCCTGCTGCCTCTGGCTCCAGAGGACCTCCCAGCCCTGCCCACCACACACACATCCTTCTGTTTGCAGACATCTCCGCTTTCTCATCCCAGTGCTGCATTGACCATCACCCAGCACCGGGAATGTTCAGTCTGTCCCTCTGCTTGTGATAAGTCTGGAATTTATTCTTGCAGATAAACCCTTGCATTGGCTCACGACAGTTGGAACCTTCTGTTGACTTGTTTGTCAGAGTTGTGGAGCACAAAGGAACAAGTGGTGCTGAGCACAGTAACATAAAGACAAGCAGAAACCAGGGAGGCAGAAGGCTCTCCGGGCCCCAGAAGAACCTTGTCTCTTGATGGTACAATAGACCTCAGAGCAGACAGGAAACAGTTTTCACAGGGCAAAGACTCGTTGCTAATGAGTTATGTCATAATCGTAGACACTTTTCATACAAAATCAAGTCTTACATTATAATAGAGAGTTCATTCTCCCACGACGAAGTTGTATTCTGAAAATGTTTAAGGTTTTTGTTTCAATTTTCCAAAAATGTGTGAGCATGTGAGAAGCACCAGTTGTTCAAAGACCTCAGTAGCAGCGCTAAGTTCTTTCAGCCTGGTGATCACATTCACCCAAGTAAACAAAGGCACTGGGCAGTGCTAGATAAATATCTATTTAAGGAATGAATTCTCTCTCTTGCCTTGTTTTCTGTGAGGGTCATTGGATAAACCTATTTGGGTTGGCTTGTTAAAGCTGATAAATATTGGTAATGCTTATCTAGTAGTTAAAGATTTCAGAGACTTGAGAAGATTTCTCACAAAGAATCTCATTCTGGCAGGGAAGAATTTCAGACAAGGACACAAAATCTACAGAAACACTTTAAGATTTACTAGGAATAGTACATGGATTCAGCTGACTTCTTAAAAGGCAACAAGCGGTGACAGGAAGATTAACTGGAAAACCAGGATTTAGTTTATCCATTCCTTAAATAAGTGTTAATGCCTCTTAAAGACTGACTCCATCTCAGTGGGAGGACCCTGACAGTAAATATGATAAATAAGGAGACTCTGTAAGACATTAGAAGGTATCAAGGCTTTGAAAAATATTTAGATAACATGGATCGGATCTCGAATGCGCCCTCAAACCTCCCTCTTTCCGAGGTGGGTTTTAGAAGGCGATTGGATCATGGCGGTGACATATCATCAGTGGATTAATCCACTTTAACCCTCCGTGGACTCCAGAGCTGAATGTGGCCCTGGGAGTTGGACCTGGTTGGAAGCGGAGGTCACTGGCAGGGTGAACTGAAAGGACATGTCTTCCTCCCTGGCTCCTTCCTTCTCTCTCTGCTTCCTGCCCACCAGGATATGAGCGCTCTCCTCTGCCAGCCTCTGCCACCAAGTTGTCTTTCCCTTGGAGCCAGGGGGCCACACAGGCCTTAGAAATTCAGAGCCAAAATAAACCTTTCCTGCTTTAAACTGTGGGTGTCAGGTATGGTGTCCCAGCGATAAGAAAGTGACTGAGACATTACAGCAGGAAAAGAAGCTTGAGAAGGCAAAATAAAGGAAAGTAAAACAAAACATCATCCACTGAGCCACTCGGCCAACAATTCCTAGGCACTTGCTTTGTCCGGAACATTTGGAGTCTAAAGACAAGTTGAGCTCAGCCCAGCTCAGTCCGGAGGACATCCGTGGGCAACAGAACGAGCCCAGTGCTTGTTCTGCTGATGCTCTGAGTGGGCAGAGAGAGCCCGGGACTCAGGGAAGTCTTCAGTGACAGAAAACATCGGTGTTAAGTCTGAAGAACTGGGTGCGATTTCTTTGGTAAGGTGGAGAGGAGAGAAAGGACCTGCAGGGAGCTGACAGCGCTAAGGATGTAGGTGTGAGAGAACAGCAGTTCACGAGGGGAAAAATGTTTGCGGTGCCTAAAGCGTAATCCCAGCGGAGAGCCCGCTGAGGCTGGGGGGTGAGACCAGTGAGGGCAGACAGCAGTTTGGCAGACAGCGAGCCAGAAAGGAGCCGCCCTTTCCAGCACACAGTCAGAGTTTCTACACACGCCGAATACATTTGTATGCGGCCCTGGATTTTGATCATAGGAAACAGCAGGCTTACAAGTGCTGTGGAACAAAGCTGTGCACTTTTGTTTTTATCATGGGTGAGCTTGCCTCAGACTAGACCCAGAATACAAAAATCCAAACTTACAAAACAGATAAAGTAGGATGTGATTATTTTGTGAACAAAGGGATTCTTAACTTTATGAAAGAATTTACGGTCTTTGTTCTTGACTACAAAAGTGAGGCCCGAGCGTGCCAACTCCAGGGCTGGGTCAGGAATCTCCCATCATGGAATAAGCCTGGCAAGCCTCTCACTCTCACCGTAGGACTAATTTTCCTCTTTGTTTTGAAAGTTAAATTTCTGTGTATTTATATTCAAGTCAAAAAAAATTCTGGTTGATCTTGAACTCATTGTGTAGCCAAAGTTGGTCTCGAACTCACAATGATCCTCCTGCCTCCACCTCCCCAGAGCTGGGATTACAGGCACATGCCACCACGCCCAAGGTCATAAGGTTAATTTTGTGTAAGCTTTTTGAGCAATATAAAATATTATAAAGACAAAAACAAAAACTTGTATATTCTCTCAATCAAAACTATTGTATTTCATTGCATTTTTGTCCATTTTTTTCTGTTTTTGAGCCATTGAACATTTAGTAGATTTTATAACTTAAACTCATTTACTTTCATTACTATATTGCAAGAAAATATGTTTTCTTTTATCACTTACCATCACTGAACACTAATTGTTAAAGCCTCCGTAAATTTGATTACTGATTTCTGGCATTTTAACCTTAATTTTCATGGCTTTGCTCTTAATGAGATTAGAAATATTTTCAAAAGTTCTTTGCCATATTTTCCAGGGAAGTGTTACTAATTTCTTAATAATTTATAACACACACTTAGAAATTAAAGACATTCATTTTCATCAATCAGTTGCACATTATTTTCACATCTTGCCTTTTGCCTACAGAAATTTTTAAGTGATTAAACAAAATACATCTTTTGTTACATAATGTCATCTGCTACTTTCAATTTAGAAATTCCCTACACATCTGGCCTTTTGTTGATATTCACTCACATTTTCTACTTTATTATATAATTGAATGTTCAAAATTATTATTGTCTGTTTTATATTGCCTTGTGATATACTCTAGCATGAGTATACTTTGTTTTAGTTCTATCTGCTGTATTTCATTTATCTAATTTTCAATTCTGAAACACAAAATAATAACATGGTATTATAATTCTGCAAAACTCTAAAAATTCATATTAAAATAAACTTATTAATGTCACTAGCTTTAATTATGTGTTGACTTTCAATAAATACCTATAGAATTATTATTTCATATTGTTAAAAATACATGTCAAAACTTTCTAAGGTTATAAATTAATTTGAAATGACTTAAAACATTTTCTAATACTTGTAACCACATATTTTCTTAATATACTTTCATTGAAAGCCATTAATATCTTTTTAGACATTAAGCCATCCTTGCATTCATAGATAAAAGTCTTACATAATAAGAATGAAGAAATTTTCAGTGGAATGCTAAAGATTGTTTTGTATGTTATTATTAAATCATACATTACTATGATCAGTGAAATGTTCTATATTTAAATTTGCTTAATTTCTTTTTCAGTCTGAAAATAGTTTAATAAAATAGTTTGGTTCATTTTATAGTTATTTATTAAGCTATAGTATGCATTTAATAAGTGCCAATGCTTTCCATAAACTCAGAAAAAAACTTGCTTATAAAATTTTCTTAACTAAGAATTTTACTGCTGTGTATATGAAAAACATTTCAGTTTTTAAATTGTGTTTTACATTTTTGCACAAAATTAGAATTTTTTAATACATTTGTGTGCAACTATTCCAGAATTTTTATTTAAAATTATAATCTCTTCCATGAATGTTTCATTATTTACTTTTAATAAATTGATTTCTAATATTGCTTACCATGAACTACCCATTTTTTTAAAAAAAACCTTTACAAATTTCTATTTGCTCTATTTCTTTCTGTTTATTAACTCATTACTTTCCATTCTCTATCTTTACTTAATCAAGGCTACCTTTTAAAAAACTTTCTAACTTTGCAGCTAGTGTATATTTCCTTTATTTTTTTACCCTCATGAATGATAGCCTTTATGTATCCTTTCCTTTAAGTATATATTTCTTTTTTTTTCTTTCCTTTAAGGGTATATTTAAGACTATCTCAGAAATATTGATCTATTCTGTCTCAGTTAAATTATCTGCTAAAGACATTTTAATTGCATTTTATTCCTTCTTTAACTAAATAACTTTTTAATGGAATCAATAAATTTTTAGTTTTGTTCATGTACGAGAGAAGGAGATAAACTGACTTGTCCACCATCTACTTTGTAAAAAAGTTTAGGCTATTTATACTGCTTTGAGCTATGATTAAATTCCCTAAATAATCTACAGACATTCGGTAAAATTGTTTCTATTTGCACTATGAATTCAGATTAACACATATTCATGCTTACCTGTCTCATTTATTGATTTATGATTGACTGATATCATGAAACTGAATCATCTTACTGTAATTGCTATTTAAAATGTTAACTTTGATCTCATTCCATAAGTTTAAAAAATTTTTCAGAGCAGTTTTTAGTTCACAGAAGAATTCGGAGGAAGAGACAAAGATTGCCTAAATGACTCCCACCATTACATGCACATCACCTCCCCTGTTCTCAAAACGTCTCACTGCAGGATATATTTGTTATAATTAATGAACACTGACTGCCACAAAAAACTCCACATAAATTCTACTGATCTATATGTTTCTTTGGTTTTGAGTTTTTTCCTATTTGCTTCTTTCTTATTTTCTGGTGTTTGTTTGTTTGTCTGTTTATTCGTCTGGCACCCAGGGCCTTCTTATGAAACATTAGTATCTTGTTTTTCTTTTAATTTTGAGACAGAGTGTTGGGATCACAGACATGCACCACTACAGTCCTGTGTCAGCAGAGTTCTCAGGCCCCAGTGAAAGCTCATGAGCTCAGCTTTCACTGTCCTCATTTCTTTGGCATCCTGGTCTTCTGAACTCCCTCCAGAATCTCTCATCAAGCTGTTCTTATAACATTCTAGCACTTCTCTAGTTCATACCTCCAAATCTTTGCAAACCCCAGCTGCAAACTAGTTCCCAAATTTCTGAACCACATGGGCAAGCATAATTACAAGGACCTCACTGCTTGTATCAATTTGCTGTTAGCCGTTTTCCCATGACTGACACACATGACAGAAAAATCTTCAATTTAAAGAAGGAGAGGTGAATTTTGGCTCACGATAGCAGAGAGTCCAGGCCACGGTCGGGTGGCTCCAAAGCATAAGCAGCATGGCAGGAGGATACGATGGTAGCACCTGCTGGAGGGAAACTGTTTAACCCATGAGAGGTGGAAACCAGGGGGAAGAGTGGAGCTGGGGACAAGAGCAGACTTGTCCCAGTGACTTCCTCCTCATGACCCACTTCTTAAAGCACTTTTATCTCAGAAATATCAGTGCATTAATTCGCTGTTGTGCATAGAGTATCATGATTCAGTCACTTTCTAAAAGCCCCGCCTCTGATACATGAGTCTTTTCAGGGACACTTTAGACCTACACATTAATGTCCACTCTTGGACCCCCAAATTCTCATTCCTACTTTTTTTTTATGCAATGGGTATTTAATCCATCTCCAAAAGTCACCAAAATTTTAACTATTTGAGCATTGCTAGAATGTGCAATTCCTGTGTCTCTTCAGAGACTCAGGGAAATCTCTTAGCCAGGAGCAATTGTAAAAATCTAACAGAAAGTTACCTTCTCCCAATGTGCAGCAGTGCAGGATAAACGTTCTCATTCCAAAAGATGATAGACAGGAATCAGTCCAAAAGGAGACCAAAGCTCAGGAGGGGAAACATGAAGTCCGCCAGCTTCGTGACCTGCACTTAGGGGTGGGCTTTGGTGTGACATGAGCCCCAAAAGGCTTGGGAAACTCTAGCTCTGTGGCCTTTGCTGCTTCTGCTCACCTGGCTCCTCTCTGAGGCTGGCGATGCTTGGGGTTTCTTCAGGAGACATTCCACATGCCTGCACCTCTGAGGTCTGCTACCTTCACTGCTCCTTAGGCTTTGTTCTCACTGTTGTACTTGTCACTCTCTCCAGCACCCAGACTGTCCACTGAAATCTGGGCGAGAGGCTCCACACCCCCAGGATGTTTGCATTCTTTGCCTACTGTCTCACTTTTCTTGGTGCTTGGACAAAATACCCAACACCCAAAGTTAAAGAAAGAGTGAAAGGTTTATGTAGCTCACAATTTATAGGAGCTTCAGTCCATAACCAGCTGGCTCCAAAGCAGGTGGCACATGGCAGAGGGGCAACAGTTTCATGGCAACAAGAGACAGCAAAATGGAGAGAGAGAGAGAGAGAGACAGGGAGAGAGAGAGAGAGAGAGAGAGAGAGAGAGAGAGAGCACTCTTTCTTTCCCTAGGGCAGATGTAGCAGTCAGAACTGTTAATCCCAGCATTGAACTATTAATCAATCACAAACTCCAGATTCAACTACCTCCAAAAGACTCTACAGCCACACGAGGTTTTGAGAACCATCTGGACCCAAATCATAACACCTGCAAAACCAGCACCATTAAAATGGTGCCATTTCTTTGCCAGCTTGAGCAGATATTGTGTCTACAAGACCGTGGCTGAAATGACCTCTGAATGCTGGAGTGGCCAAACTGGACACACATTTTCCCTAGACAGTACAAAGTGTAAAGGGAGTCCTGGAGTTTCTTTTCTGGGCAAAGTCTTCCAAAAGAGATTATCCTTCTACATCTCTAAGCCTCAGATGGGGGAGTTCTGGTCAATACCTGGGACGTCGTCAAGCCATTCTATCCTATTTCCTTGACCCAAAGTACTTGGCTTCCTCTTATGATCACTTTATTTTTGATGGCACTGGGGATTAAGCCTGGTTCCTTCACGCTGGGCTACACTCCCCTCCATTTTTGTTTTTCACTTTGCGATAGGTTCTCACTAAGTTATTAAATGGCCAGGACTGGGTCAGACTCGTGATCCTCTGCCTTAGGCTCCCAGAGTACTGAGAATGCAGCTGTGAGCCACCACCCGGGCTTCAGTAGGTTTTAGACCAAAGAACAACAGGAATCTGTTTCCCCATAGAAACCCCTCTGGCAGTCTCAAGCCCTATTAAGTTTTCCACATTATTCATTTAATAAAATAATAAGATTCTACTAGGTATGAGCCCCTGGTCCTCGCAAATGCGGGAACCCTCCCCATCCCTCTTCCAATGTGACGTGCATAACAAATTTTCAATTCAGAGTTTGTGTTTTTCTATATCACACATAATTGCCTGTAAAATATTTTGTGATATATCTGCAAAATGAATTATATCACAGAGAATTTTAGCCTCCATTTACCACCTGAAACACTTGATTCGAGTCTATTGCATCCTTGGCATAAGGACAGGAATGGAAATGGTCATTATTAAAAATGCTGAAGGGGCCTCATGATACCCTTCAGCGCCCTCTAGTGGTGCTAAATCGTGGTGCTGAATGCACGCAGTCAACCAGTAACCTCCTGAGCCTCCAGCTCTCCTTGCAAGAAGAGCGGGTCTCCGTCCCAGGCAGGCTGTTCTTCCGGAAGTTGAGTTGATATGAGGAGGACACGGCTGCTCCCCCCAATCCTCCAGTGATGGTTGGGTCCCAGTCCCACACCGGCAGGCACAGCATCCAGGCAGAGCGGCCAGTCACACACAGGCCTTCTTTATAGCACAGGCTGTCTTTAAACGGCGCTGTGGAGGGTACCTAAAAGATAAGGCAGTTCTCACAACTTTAGCATTTGTACAAAATTCAGAGCACAAAGACTGTGCTGTATTTCTGAACCAATAACTCAACATGGAAGACCATGTTGGGTTAGAAAAGCCACATTCCGACTCTTGGTTTTACCCTGAAAAGCTGCATAGAATGGTTGTCCTCATTTTTTCTGATCTTGCCTAGTTGCAGAGGCAAGGATTAAATATGTATGACAGAGGAAAACCAGGCTCAGAACTGCTCATTCCCAGGCACAACATCATTCTCACAACATGCCGTCAGCCTCATTACCATGTTAAATCTTGACTCTACCAATTACAAAATCCCTGAGTTAGATAATGTTCTTGGTTATTTTTTTCTTGTTGCTGGGACAAAATACCCAACACCCAAAATGAAGGAAGAAAAGGTTTGTTTAGCTCACAGTTTGTGGAGGTTTCAGTCCATAGCCAACTGGCTCCCCAGCAGGGTGGCATGGCTGAGGGGCAACATTTCAAGGCAGCAACAAGTCAAAAGCAGCCACAGCAAAAGTGGAGCAGAGAAAGCGTGTTCTCCTCCCTTATAACAAAGGTCCCATCTCTCAACACCATCACCCTGGGGTTGCAGCGTCAACATATGAGTGTGCAGGGGCCAGAAAGAGTGTGCATTATGTTTCCGAATCAATGACTCATCATGAAAGACCATGTTGGGCCAAAAGAGCCAACTCCTTTGATGGTCCCCTCTTGTCCACTTCCCACATTAACACTAGGCTTAGCCATGGGAGTTATGCTGTCCATCAGCAAACATCACCAAGCACAATGCAGGCAGAGTCTTAGTGCTTACACTCTTAAGCTTGTTCTTGGAACACTATCTCTCGGAAGCAAGACACCACACTGCAAAGAAGCTCAGGCCAGACAGGAAGGATGACGGGAAAGATGGAAGGAGACCACAGGCAGGGGAGGCCATCGTGTACGCTCCAGTCACATTACCTTGCCCAGCCCCATGCAGGCATCTAAGTGGGACAGAAGAGCCACATGGCTGACCTCAGAGCTGTGCGAGATAATAATTCACTGCTATTTTCAGTTGCTAAATTTGAAAGTATTTATGAGCAGCAATTGGTAACTGAAACGGTCAGTATATTGGTCTTGTCATGCTTCCGCCACTGAACTGGCCCCTATGGTGGATTAGCATCTATCACACCCACGAGGGCAGCAGCAAGTCCACCGAGAGGAAGGGAACAGGGCCGCATCTGAGAACGCAGAGAGGGATGAGGCAAAGGAAAGACCTGTTCTTAATATCTGATGGTAGCTTTTCTGTTAGGCTCAGAATCATGTTTATTTAGAAAAAGAAAAGTTCACTTGTTTGCATATCATGTCAGAATAAGTCTGGAAGCCTTCAGCACAGGGGAAAATAAGCACCACATAGCACAGTAAAGGTGGCTTAAAGGAGATACATATTGTTTTCTTGGTGTCCATGAAGAACCCAGAAGCAAGAAGTGTGTAGCTGCCATGTCACATTCTGGTTCCGGGACCCAGCTCCTGTCTTGATGCCCTGTTGTCAGGTGGCATTCCCTCAGGGTTGCTGGCCGGGCTCCGCAACTCAGGATGCTTAGCAGAAAAAGGCGAGGCTCCGGAGGGGAAGATACTGCGAAGAGACTTCTTTGATGTGTCACAGAGAGAATAAAAGTTTAAAAGCCATGCATAGCTATAAGATATGGAGAGAAATACAGTCATTTTTATTGCTGTGCAATGTGTGATGGGAGCAATGTATATAGCTGGCAGTTCTTCCTAAAACTGCCTTATTTGAACTGCTTTGCATGAAAGCAGTGTGTGTGTGTGTGTGTGTGTGTGTGTGTACTCGCATGCGCATACTTTCATAGTGTCTAAACTGGTGGAAAGACTGAGAGTCCTGTGTGGGGATATGTGGCTGGGAACGTAGCTCCAAAGTGAAAAAAGACCCCAGAAGCAGAGATGATTGAAACAGCAGAAGCTTTCCAGAATTTTCTAAAGCAATTTTAGAGCTTTCTCTTTCAGCTGATTACAAGACTGATTCCAACTAATCATTTATTTCTTATTTTGATTTAGAGGTATTAAAACATGCACACGGTCCAAAATGACACAGCGGAACCCTCCGCTCACATAACCATTACCCACTCTCAGTAATTTCCACATATGTCTAATCTTTTTCACATTCATACCCTACTGACTTTTCCTTCCTTTCTAATAAAGGGTGATTTTTAAACACATTTCCGCTATATCACAAGCTAATCTTTCCTAGGTCACAAGGCATCCAAGACTCTGAAGCATCTGTATTAAATGGAGGAAAATGCGTAACATCCATGACTGCAGGTCAAAGAGCAAGAGAGGAGACGGCCAGCGCTGAGAAGAAAGCGGACCGTACATGTAGTTAGGGTGCAGCCTAAAGCCAACAACTACAAAACCTCTGATCAAGTAGACAAAATGAAATAGGACAAGCAAGAATGGATAAAGGAAGAGACAGTTGACTTGTGAAATAGGGAAAATGACTCAAAGAAAGAGGCGCAATTCCCTCAGGTTGAAACCCATTCAAGTTGCTAATGGACAACAAAGAAGACCTAGAAGATGAACAGAGGGGAAGTGAGGTCTTTAGGGGCGCGAGCTGGCGGCTCTTTAACCTAACAGCCCTCCTGGTCCTTCTCCAAGTGACAGGAGCTTACTGTGCTTGGACAGCAATGAGTCCTGCCAAGGACAGTTACGCCAGGCTTAGTCCTGCACACTAAGTAGAGGAAATCCGGTAAGTCGGTGTGGGTAGGTATTTCTACAGAAGGTTGATTCACCTGGAGGGGCCACTTTTTAGCCTTTTATCTCTATTCTTTTCTTCTGCCTCCAACATGTAAAGCAGGGATGACTGGATCCCAAAAGCTGTAAGCTAAAGGCCGCACAGGGCTGCTAAAATGAGGCAGGTTGCGTCCCTGGGTGAAGGTGGAGCCACTACTTTGGCTGCAGCCACCTGAACTCCACTTCTGATTCCAGAGGCAAACAGAAGCCGCCTTTGCTAGGGAAGAGGCCTCTTAAATTTAGCCAACACTAATTTAATTGATATAAGTGCAGAGAATTATAGCAAAAACTATTTGAAAGGTGCAGGAGAATTTTTACTGAGCAAAGTATAATGAATGAAACATCTTTCCATTGATCAATATATGTTGCTGCTCTGTAGACAGTGTCTGTCTCAATTGAATTTTCAGATGAAAAGGGAAAATATCAAACATTTCTTGCAGAGCAATTCTCAAAGCTGAGCCAGAATCAAAAACCCAGTAGAGCTGCCTGTTATTACTTATTAATTATTACTATTGGTACTAACATTTTACAATTCACACTTTGTCAATTCCACAGCACTTTTGTATAAGTTATTTTGAATCCATTCATTCATTTATTTAACTAATCTGTTTTGAGTACTTAATGTTCACAAATCTTTGGGTAGGTACAAATATGGGATAAAATATACCATGAAATTATTTTACAATGTAAATCAAAAAATAGTTCTACACAGTGATTGAGCACCTTATAGGAGGCACTATATGGAACGTTTTACAGATATTTTTAATGCTAACTTAATAACTATATAAAGTAATTATTATTAAGTTTTGAGCTAAGAATCCAGAAGTCCAAAGAGGTTAAATGTAGTGGCTTCACACAGACAATAAGCAGAGGCCCTGGGATACAAATCAAGTTGTCTGACTCTATATCCAAACAATTTTAATTCAACAATTCTCAATGGCAAATATTAGGTGTCTAAAACTATATAAATGGTAGACTGAAGATGGTACAGATTTGAGGTGAATAAGATGCTTTTTATATGTTCTGTATCACAAAACAGAAAACAGTCTTAAACAACACAGTGACTTCACGGATTTGTGTCTCTGTTATTTCTAATGTAGGTCCCATAGTTACCATTCCTTCTGCTCTTGCACTTTTGGGCAATCTGCCGCAGCAATCTTACTGCAATCTTGCTGCAACAAGTCACATGGGAAAAGATATAAAAGGGGCAGAACTACCGACCTGCTGCTAGCTAAAATTAACATAGTAAACTCACAGAACCAAGGAGGGGACTTTGAGGTCAGGTGTTCAAAAAAGAAAATAAGTTTTAATCCAATTCAATTTTATGATCATTAACTGACTGAAACCCCTGACTAAATTGGATCAGTGTGGTTCTGGGTGTGGCTGAAGGGATTTAGAGGATGGAAGAAGACCCACCTTGGGTGTGGGTGGCACCAGCTGGAAGGTTCGCCACCTGAACGGAATAAAAGAGAAACAGTAGGAAACCAGCCTGTGAGTTTGTCCCCCACTGGGGAAGGGTGTGGGGAATGAGGCCCAAAGACAAAGAGACAGAGTTCCTTCAGAATGCAGGGGCCATGGGACTCTCGCCTCCAGTGGACAGAGAGCCATAAGCATCTGACTCCTGGCTCCCTTATTCACTCAGACACAGGAACAAGCAATTACAGCAGCAGAGGATTCACCTCCCTCCTGTTATCACTAGTCCCTGAGGGGTAAACAGCCGGTTCTCAGCTGCAGTCACTTACCCTAGAAGCGGCAGCATGCCATCACACCTGCACAGCACCGAGGTGCACATCTTCCTGCCTTTCTCCTTTCTGGTCTCCCACAGGAAGTAAGGAAGGCAGGCTCACTTCTGCGTCTTTAAAGAAGCTCTAGTCTTTGCCTTCACCTTGGATATTGTCTCCTGGTGCGGCACCCTTTTCTGTCCATGCCGCGTCCTAGTCCATCCATGCCTTGTGACAATCGCTTCTCCAGGAAAAGGACGCCGCATGTGGGAATTGGGCGCGGGGATCTTGAAATGTTTTGTACTGATAATTGTAATTTGTGTAGTTCACATGTGTATGTTTTTATGTAATGCTCAATATGGAGTCGAGGGTGGAGACTCCAGGGGGTTGCTGGAGGCCCTCTAGATAACCCCTTTGTGAGGACTGATTGTGGGGTTTTGCCTTCTGTGAATAATGTGAGAGAAGTGAAAGAGCTCATGGAGGAGGATTTACAAAATTCCTGTGAGACAACTACCCTGAGACACTGGACAGGCAGCCAGAGATGGGCAACTAGGACCCATATGTTACGCCACCAGCCGCCTAAGACAGGCACAGGACCAATTGCTGTCCTGCAGGCCCATGACGGGTAAGGCCTGGTTGGGTACATGTGAAGAGTCCTTGACCTAAGACAGGCGCTGTCCTCAAAGGGACTGCCACTCCCATAAATGATAAGAAAAGCAATGTAGGGAGCGGCATAATAATCTCACACATCTCTTCCTCCTGTGGGCGTCCGGTCCTCCTGCGGGAGTCCGGTTCGTCGA
>PVLA01003038.1:103047-233011 GCA_004027455.1 Hydrochoerus hydrochaeris
GTTAATTGATACCTATTGCCCTGAACCTGGGGCGCCTTCTGCTTGGAGTTGAGGTCAATTAACACCTATTGTTTGGGATTGTCCCTGCCTGGCCCTGGGCCTGGGGCGTTTCCTGCTTGGGGCTGGGGGTTGTTGCCAGGGTTGGCAAATATATATTCCAGCTTCTAAAAAATAAAGGCGGATTCAGATTCACTCACAGGCTGGTGTGCAGTGTTTTCTGTCTCTCAATCGCCGACTCCCTGACCACATTTGGGAAACCCTAGCCCTGCCGCAGCTGGACTCCGGCATCCTGGTTTCTGGTGCATCTCTTTGGCCTCCTAATACAGACTTGCATGGGACACTATAGTGAGCTCCAGGCCTCTGATTGGATCCTTCAGATCTCCAATATGCAAATAGTCTTTTTACACTCTTCCATGTCTGACTATGGGAGCATCCATTGAAGCCTATCTTTATATATTTGTGTATCTTGCATTACATCTGTTTCTCTATTAACCACTGACTGATACAAGTGTACCACGCATATGATAAATAGTAGTGTACTGTTATGGTTTAGCTGTAAACTATTCTCCAAAAGTCTCATACTGAGAAGTTGCACTTTCCAAAGGTGACTGCATCATAGTGGTGATACATTCTTCATTGGATTAATCTAGTGATAAGCAGATGGATGCATTATCAGGTAGGGCGTGGTCAGAGGAGGTGGGCTACTGGGGCATGACCAGGAGGGCAACACTCTTACTCTCGTGCAAGGCTTACCCACTGCATCTCTCTCTTTCTCTCCCCTCCTTTTTCCCAGATGCCTTAGGTTAAGCAGATCCTCCTTCAGGATTCCTTCCATGCTGTTTCTACCTTGGAGTCTTCTAACTATGTAATAAATTCTTTGAAACCAAGAAGCCAAACTAAACCTCTCCTTTCTTGGTTTGGGGTCTCTTCTGTCAGGAACTAGAAAAAGACTAATACAGAACACTGGTACCAGATGTGGGATCCTTGGTATGACTATACCTGACCATGTAGTTCAGATGCTTTTGGAACCAGTTCACAGAACAAGTTTGGAAAGGTTTGATAACACAGGCGAGAGGGGCCCTAGAATGCTGTGAGCAGAGGTTGGTGAAACAGTCCAGTAGCTCTGAAAACCAAAATACTGAAAAGAGCGAGGGCAGTAAGGCTAGGAATGAGGATCTATTGAAAACTGGGCCATGGTTGTGCTTGGTTATTACCCTAGGAACCTGGGGGGCTGAGTTGGAAGGGTGGTACATTTGAACCCAGCCTGGGAAACTGCAACAGAGTGAGACCTTGCCTCAAAGAAAAAATAATTATAGGGATGTGGCTCAACTGAAAGTCCCTGGTCTCGCTCCCTAGTACTAAAAACAAAGAAAAAAAAGGTTGATGTTTATCAGCAGGACAACAGAAAAGATGGTGTGAGGAGATTTCAGGAATTAAGCCACCTATTATCACAGGCTCAAGAATTTAAAGGGGCAAACTGCTCTGGAAGAGTTCATTTTGAAAAGAGGGCCACGAGGTTCTCTGCTCACTCTGGGATGGCCAGGGATAGGTATTCGCAAGTTCATCTATCCAGGCACTCAAAGGTCACTGTAACCATAGTCCAAAGGACCCACCTATTGACCCAGCTAGTGGAGGAAGTGGCTGACATCCACATGAGCTGGTTCACAGGTTTCGGGAACCCAACAGCTGTATAGTTATAGACGCTTCAACCCAGATTTCAGAGGAAGGCAGGAAAGGCTACGGGCTGAGATGCTGAGAGGGTGAAGCTGGGGAATTAAGCTTCAGGTATAGAGGAGGTCACAGAAAGTTAAAAATTCCAGAAAGGTGGACACTGCTAAACACAGTCCCATGCAGTGAGCTGAGCCAGCCCAAGAGGGAAGCCATGTGGGCTGCAGCCGGCAAGGCCCCAGGGGCTGGGTTGCTCAAGCTCTTTGGAGTTCATCTCACCATCACCTGCTCTAGTTGCAGGACATGGAGCTACAGGACTTAATATTTGCTGAGTTTTAATCTTGTTTGGTGTGAATTCTTTTTAGCTTCTTATCTCTCCCTTTTAGACTAGGGACATTTACTTTATACATTTTATGTTGGAAAAATTTAACTTCCTTTTTGATTTTTACTGAGACTCACAGCTGAATTTTTGCCTTGAGTCTCAGAGGAGAAGTTGGACTTAGGATTTTCAGCAATGCCAGAATTGTTAAGATTTTGGCAGTTCTTCAGGATGGATTTAAAGACTTTTGCATAAAAAGGTATGAGCTTGTGGGGGTCAAGTGTGGATGTTACGGTTTAGACCTAAAATGTCCCCCAAAGTTCCTGAAGAAGTGGAGTTTACGGAAAGTAACTGGCAAATGGGGGCACTGTCATGGTCAGCGGATTCACCCACTGATGTTTTTAGAGCTGTGTTGTTAGAGAGCAGGACCTGTGTGGTGGACGTGGGCCCCTGGAAACATGGCTAGGGAAAGTTTATTCTTTTCCCTGGCTCCTTCTTTCTCTCCTTCTGCTTCCTGGAAGCCTTGGGCTGAGGAGCTCTCATCTGCCATCTTTCCATCATGACCTTTCTTCTTTGGAGCGAGATTTGCATGAACTAAACTCTCTGAAACCATGAGCCAAAATAAGTCTCTCTTCTTTAACTTGTGCCTGTCAAGGGTTTTGCCCCAGTGAGGAAAAAGAGACTAACCTTATGCTAAACATGTGTGACCTGACATGAAATTTTTTTGTTGGTGGAGCCAATTCAGACTCTGTGACTGAGCCTCGGAAGAGTCACATCATTCTTTTCTGTAGAGTCCTGGGCTGGTACAGAGACATGTGCTCTTTCTACCCTGCTTTAAGTCAGAATAAATGAGTTCCAGATAAGACAAAATAAGAGAGGGGAAAGTAGAATAATACATGAGAAAATGGAGACTCTAAAATAGGGTAGTCAGATTTAGCGACTAAAGACACAGAATTTCCATGTAAGACTGCATTTCATAGAAACAAAGAATACTTTTTAGTTTAAGTATGTCCTCACATCACTAGGATTGCATGCTTAAAAAGAAGTTGCAAAACAGAATTCATTGTCCCTCAGATTGCATGGCACATGAGCTCATACTAAAAATGTATTAACTTTATAGGAACTCAACTTTAACTGGGAGTCTTGCATTTTATATGATAGGTCATTTTTAAAAATTATCAAATTTTATTAATTTATCATCAAATTTAGTATTTCGAATTTCAGGGTCTTGTGTCTCTCTGAGGTCTAGAGTGTTGATATAACATTGTAGAAGTACATATAAAATCATTTTTTAAATCAATACTTTTAATTCAGTGCAAATATAATTGTGCTGCTAAGTAATTTATATTTAAAATTGAAGCTAGATGCTAATTTTTTAAAAATTTGATTTTATTATGGTAGAACAATTAAATGAGATCTACTTTAATTTTAGGGGTACATTATTGCTGAATACTTTATAATATTATAGACTAGCTCTTCAGAGTTTGCTCATTTTGCTTGTCTGAAACTTTATGGATTAAGTGTTTCTCCTAATCATCTAGCAATAGGTACTTCCTGTGTTACTAGACAGTGATGTCAGAACCCAAAATAAAACATTAGTAAGACAAATGAATAAATTTAAATCTCTAATGGGTGTGAGAGAGTTGATAAGAAATTTAAACTATCAAGTCTGCTTTAACCATATAAGTGCACCCCAGTTGCTGTGTGTTCTTATTCTGTGAGATAATGATGCAGCCTAAATTGGATGGATTTTATGTAATACAGTGTTGAGAGCCAGATGTCCCCACCTCTTCCAACTGACTGGTTCTACCAGCCACAGAAGATGGGACTGACAGTTGTTGGAAATACCTTCCTTTTATTTCATCCACAGGTATAGAAAGTCATCTGACAGATTTGAGGACTACTTAAGTGGCTATAAAAAATTCCCACAAAGTTTGTGATTTAAACTAATACACATCACTCTGCAGAGGTCTGGAACTCAGGGGGCCCAAGTCACAGGCATTGGGTGGATGGAAATCCATGTGTAAATGTGCTCCCTCAGGGAGAACTTGAGGAGTCTTTCCCTTGCCTCTTCCAGCTCCTGATGACGACTGGCATTGGTTGGCTTGTGGCCGCACCACTCTAGCCTTTGTCTCTGCAATCATATGGTGTTAAATTTTCCTTGGCTTCTCTCTGATGAAGCCATGGGGTTGCACTTAGGGCCAGCTCTCATAATGTAAGCTAATCTCCCCATCACCACGATCTTAACTGAATCACATTTGCACTTTTGCTCACTTGATTTTTGCCCTAAAAGTTAACACCTGGAGGTCCCAGGAGCTAAGATGTGGGTATCTTTGGAGAACATCAGTCAGCTTGCCCGGGGACAGCTTGCACACAGCCAGGTTTCTGAGGGAGCAGGCACTGGCTTGGCTGGGAGCTCCATCGGGAAGCAGCGTAGCTGGAGACGTCTTTCACTTATGCAAAGGCCTGGAATCCACGCTCGAAGGCTGCGTCATCTCACTGGAGCACACCTCAAGTCATGAGCTTGGATCAAGTGCTTCCCATTTTCAAATACAGGACACAGATCATGTCCACGATTACACTGAAGGAACAAGTTCTCTTAATTTTGGGGGGTCAAAATATGCTTTCCACAACCTGAAAATCTGCATTTTTTTATTGCCTATTTTTCATGCTGTGAAGCTAACTGTGGGATGGATAAATATTTATTTGTAAAATATTCATTAATGCCTATTAGGTGCAGGGATAATGGCAGGCCCCTTGGCATAGTGGTCAAGATTAAGCACATTGCTGGGGCTCCCATTCCTGCTCCAGGGATTGTATGTCTCCAGGACATACAATTTTATGGCTTGGGGTCTCTACCTGTTTCCCAGCCATAAAATAGCCTCCACTTCCTATGGCCCGCAGGGTTAAATGAGCTAATGTGTGTAAAGTTCTTGGTGCAATGGTTGGCTGCCAGGGGAGCGCTCTCACTTAAGGGACGTGAGCTACTGTCTGTCTCGATGGAGAAACAGAAGAATTAAAAGGTGCACTGTAGCCCAGGCAACATACATGCAAAACAAACAAAAACAAAAACAAAAACCTTTGATTTTTAAGTTGAGTCAGAAATCTGAGTTTTGAGAAGCATTTGTTTGCTGTTTTCAGAACTCTGACTTCTGAGCATCAAGAGTGAGCAGGGAGAAGGAAGGAGAACACTAATGCTCTTGGGGGAGGAGCGGGTCAGGCAGCTCTGTGTGGTGCAGGCAGCAGGTTGTGGCCCTCAGGTGTTGTGTTAGGAAGGGTGTGTGGTGACACAAGCCAGCGAGCCCAGGCCTTTGGAAGGCCGAGAAAGGAGGCTTCCAGGCAGCCTAAGCAAATTAGTCCCTTAGACTCCATCACAAAATAACCAACGTTAGGGATACACCTGAGCCTGGAGGCCCGGGTCCGTGGCCAGGGGAGCAGCGACAACTCGTGCTGGGGTGAAGAGACTTGAGAACTTCACCTTTAGTGGCTACAACTGACCCACCAGCGGCTCATTTTAGAAAAGCAGGTTGATACCTACAAGGAGTGCGTGTTTGAGGATAAAGGGATACTGGAGGAGTCACTCGGCCAGAGAGAACATTGTCAGTTTTCTACAGATGCCTGTTATTTGGGATACAGACAAGTACGCAATGGGAGTCTTCATTGTGTTAGGTGTGACATAGAGTCATGAGCTAAAGGGGTTCATTCCATGAATATTTCTGGCTTAAACCGTATCCTGAAGACCATTCTTGGAGCTGCCGATGGCCTCCAAGTTCCACCCGAACAATCGCTCTGGCAGAGGCAATAATAAAACCAGGGAACAACTGAGGCGGCAACTTTTTTCATGAAACCGCACAGCAGCTGGGGGAGCCGTGGAGAGGAACTTCTAACTTTGCTGGAACACAGAAAAAATATGAAAATATTTCTCTAGCAACAATAACAAGGGGGAGGGACCGTCCGTGGGCAATCGGGATGTTTGGGTTTGATTTGGCAAAAGAGAACATTCTGGAACTTTGCTGGATATTTGCATATGGAGAACAGGGCTCCAGTCTGACCTCAAAGGCCAGTGCTTACCCCACCGCTCCAGGATTCCTCCAGTCACTGGGGGATGCACGTCTGTAATGTTAAAGTGACTGATTCACGGCCGTTGAAAAATGCATCTTCACCTGAGGTGTGCGGTGCACGCGCAGCGTCGCCGCCGCCAGAGCTGCGCGTCCTGAGGGCTGGGGAGGCGGCGAGGACGCGGACCGGACCGGCCCAGGTTGGCGGCGCGGCGGGGCGGGGGCGCAGGCGGGCGCGGAGCCGGCGGCGGCGGGGCGCGGAGCACGTGGGCGCGGGCGGAGGAGCCCGAGCGGCGCGAGTGTCACAGAGGAGGCGCCGCGGGCCGCGGGCGCAGGGTGTGGTCTGCGGGGAGCGCGCGGAGGGCGCAGAGACCCGCGGGACCCGCGCGGCGGCGCAGGCGGCGGGGCGTCGCCGGGCGGCGCGGCGACAGCGGTGGCGGGGAGGTCCCGCGCGCACTGGAGAGCCGCGCGGCAGCGGCGCCCTCTCCTCCCGGGCGCGCCGCGGACACCTGCCGCGTCCCGGCGCGTGCGCCAGCTCGGCCCAAGTAAGTGTCTCCTTCCCGTCCCTTCCCTTCCTCCTCCTCAGTGGCCGGTGCCGGGGAGTCTCGGGACCCGAGCTCAGGACTCGCGCTCCGGGGAGGCTGTGGGCTCGGGGCGCAGCGAGGACCCCGGCGGCGCGCGGTCCTTGGCACCGCGGCTCCGTCTCCGCGCCCCGCCGGGTTCCCCCACGCCGCGCCAGGCCGGGGAGGGAGCGGAAGCCACTTTATTTATTTGTGGCTCCCGGCCCCACCCCCGGCCCCACGGCGAATCTGTCCGGGTCCTCGGTGCCAAGAGACCGCCAGCCCCCAGCTGGGCGGGCGGGTGGCTCCGCGCTGAGCCCCGCGCCGCCCCCTCCTGGGGTTTTCGGCGGCGGTGCAGCGTCTCTGGCTGGGGTTCCGGAGGGGAGGAGGGGCGGCCGCGAGCCCGAGCGTCGGAGCGTGGGCACCACCTACCCGTCTCGCCGCGGGTGGGGGGCCCGGCGTCCGCTGGGCGGGAGGGCGCTCGCCGCTGGGCGGGTCCCCCGGTTGCTCATTGTTCGCGCCACTGTGCTGGGGGGGGGACGCGAGCGACACAGACACCGCCCGCGGGGTGCACAGGATAGTGACGAGCCGGGGGTGCGGGATCCGAGCCGGGGGAGGAACAGGGGCCGGTCCGCTTAGGAGACGGCGCCTCGGATCCCCGGGGCTCGCGTGGGCAGCTGCGAATCCCGCTTCCTAGTGCGAAACTTGGGTCTGACTCCAACGCAGAGACGATCAAGCATTCAGAATCGGGGCGCCAGCTTCCCCCCACTGAAATTATTTCCCCGGGGGCGATGATGGAGTTTGAGGTGTCGCGGGCGCCTGGCCGCTTTCTCTTGCTGGCGCCTGATTCTACGAAAGATTCCTGGGTGGGGTTTCCTTTTGGACCGTCTCCCTCCTTTTATTTAGAATGTGTAGTCTGTGTGTGACGTGAGCTCTTGAAATTAGGTGGTTCGGGAAGATGAATCGGTGTTATGTTATTTTTTTAAGTGCAGTTTCCACTGTAGAAAAGATCCAGCACTCCCCACCCCACAGCGCGCCGGGTCCACGGAGACAGACGTGGGTACTGGGTGCGGGAGGGGCCCGGCCCTCGTGGAAGCTTCGAGCCCGGAGACGTGTCCTGTGTATTGCTTCTGGGGTGGGAGCGGGAACATTCTTCAGCACTTGTTCCATTCTTTAAAGGGCAGGGATGGCACCTGTTCCTGGTAACTGCCTTAGCCTGCTGCAAAGAGGGAGCTTTCTTTTTCTGCTCTCCATGAGGAGTAATCGGAGTATGAGTAGTAACCGGAGTAAAAGCTTGCAAGAGAGAGTCTAAAATTAATTCACAGGCAGATGCTCCGCGATAGATATAGACACAGATCCACGAAGCTGGTGATGAATCGCGGTGGTTACCAACACATCCACCTGCCCTAGTTCTGTCTTGCTTTGATGGAAGGGAAGCAATTCCTGCTCGATCCTGGAGGTCCCGCCCCACCAGGGCAAAATCTCCGTACAGTGCTTCTCTGACCACGGTCTGAAAAGCTGTGCAGTGGGGAGAGTGGTGTTAACCGTGTGGGACTTGGTAGGGTGGGAGCACTGGGACAAGAGCAAGTTACAGGTAGGTGCTAAGTACAAGCGGAAACTTGAGTAGGCTTGAAACCACACTCACAGAGCCTTTGACACACAGGGAGACTAGTCCTCGTGCTCTCCTTTCTCTGTGCTTTCTTGATCTTAATGTTTATGTCCTTAATGCTTTCCCTAGCAGCGTTTGTAGCCCGTGTTTGGGTGGTGACAGTGATTTGGTTTTGTTTTGGCTCTTTAAAAAAAAAAAAAAAAAACAACTTATGTTTGGTGCCTATGATGACATCACCTTTCAAATAGCAGTAGCGCCCACTGAGTTAATTGCTTTTCCTTTTCCGGTTGCTCTTTTGTCTAGTTGCATACCATGTGCAGCAGCTCAGGGTAGGACCTCAACCAAGTTCTAATGAAGATTTAGACCTCAGAGCTCTTCACAGCGGTGTTTAAAGGGTCCCCTCTTAAACCATCTTCCCACACGACTAATCTCAGTTAGTGGTGGCTGTTTGTCTTCTAAAGTCGCCAGACTCTAAATTCTTCCGCAGATTGATTGCTACACTACATCTTGATTTTCTGAACAACAGAGCTTAATTATTTTGGTCTCATTTATCAGTCAGCAATATTTAGTGTTGCCAGGATAATTATGTCACTGTAATATGCCTCACTTTAAAATCCGTTGAAAAAGGTCCTTCTAAACTTGTTTCTTCATAAAGGAAATAAAAATCCCTGCGAAGCCATAATTTCACTGTTGTGTGAAGCCCTCTGGCCATTTGTGTTTATTGAGTTTATTCTTTCACGGGAAGAAGGAACCATTGTTCTGTTGTCTAAGAGCTGAATGAAGACAGAAAGTTAAGAAAAAGAACCAATTAAATGTTATTTTCTGTATTTGGGAAAATCTAGGACTTAAAGTAAACACTGATTATTTTCTTAAAAGCATACCATTACCCTTTTAAGGAATATTGGGAAAAACCTCAAATTTTAGGATTAAAAAAATGCTATTCCCAAATATTCATTCGGAGTAGGTATGTAGGAGCATGTGCATTTTTAAACCAATCTCAAGTTGTTTTCATCATTTTATAGAATGATGAAATGGCCTTAAATGATTGTTACTAAAACACTGGAGTTTCATCGAATCTATATTTAAGTGTACTGTACTGTCTTTTGCAAGTGGTTTCATTGTAATAGCCTGTGTGTTGAGATTAAAAAGAACATCATTGATGTCATGGTGTGCTTTGCATTTTAAAATGGTAGCCAATGAATTACAAACATTCATGACTGTACAACCACTTGCTGAAATTTCTCAGGACCCCCAAATAGAGAATTATTTGTACTGTATACTGTCATTCATGCCCTTGTTGGATTTATGCGGATGTCTTTGTCCTCTCAAAAGTAATGGCCTTGTTGGTTAATACCTGTTGGACCTGAATCTTTTGGTATTTTTCTCCTGTGTGGTAAACTTATGTACAGATATCTTCGTTGTATATGGCAAGGAGACTTCCTGTTGAGAATATGGAGATTAGTGCGGAGGGAGGGGTGACAGACATTGAGAATCACTTATTAACTCTGCAAAGAATCAGGGCCTAATGCAGGAGAAAGACAGGACTCACTGAATAAAATCCACTGAGCAGTTCTCTGACCTTGGAAAGCCTGAGCACACTTGGGTACCTCAGACATTGATGTCACAGACCAGAAGGCACTGTGACACTGCAGTGTTGTCAGGTGCCTTTGCTTGGTTGCATTTGAATGATGGCTTTCATTGTGTTCACTTTACGCCTAAAGTTTTCTCCAAAACTAGCTCCTTTCTTCTGACCAGTGTTTTATTTATGTAAAATGAAAAATTGTCAGTGCTTATTTTGGGAGCATTTTATTGAAAGAGCTTAGTTTCTCTGAGTACTTATTACATGTTTCTTCTGTGAACGTTTGCTAAATGCTTGACACTCAATTTTTGTAACTAGATGAAACTAGAAGCTCTTGGTTAAGTGATTCAAGTAAGTTCATTTAAATATTACATTATGCCTGCTTCCCAATAAGGTAATTTGAAAAAAAAATTCAGTTAGGCTTTTATTTTAAAAATCAGTGATTTTGATTTTCATTTAAATGAACACCAATTTGGTTAATAAAAATGTAGACATTTCTGAAATGAACATATACAACTTGGAAATTAACAATTCTGCATATTTTGATGTGTAGCATTTTCTGGTAAATTAGACTTTCTTATTTTCATGGCTAATGTGAATTTTTAACTGATCATATTTTCTTCTTTGCTTTGAGTCTTGGGAGCTCAGAGCCAAACTGAGATCTAGTTTATCATATTTATTATTATTTTATTAATTGAAAGAGTTTTGCCCTAGAATAAATTACAGGACATTATGGCGGTGGTCTAACATGGCAGAAGGTCAAATCTGGAAGACGTGAAGAAAATTCAATCAGCTCCTTGTACCTCATAAATGCCGTCCCAAGCCACACTTCTGGTCAAAGGTCGCATGTATCCCTCACCTCTGTATCCAGTGGGAGGAGAAAGCCACACCGTTGTGGGTGGTGGGCGTCTCTCTACATCCTTTACATAAAAAGGCCACTTTTGCTTTTTCTTATATTTTGCTTCTGTGTTGCACCAGAAAACTCTAAATTAATTATACTTAATAATTGTATTAGTCATATAAGCTACACATATGTGTTATCTTTCTCAATTACCTTGAATTATCCTACTGTCAGGAGGTCTAGTTTTGTTTTGGAAACAAAGGCATAATTTCTGATCTCATGACATTAGATGGTGTCTGGATAAAGAAGCCATCAACACATTAGAAATTAACTCATAATGAGTTAACATGTCCACCTATCTTTTTCATTAAAGTGAAAACCCAAACCCTTTCTTTCCTGAAAGGCAGCTGCCACTTTTTAGAAAAACACTCTTCTAGCATTAACCAGGAGACCAAAGTAACTACATTTTTTCATTAGAAAGAATTCCCCTCTGGGTACCCTAAAACTCAAGTAGTTTTGAGTAGTTGAGAATGAATAAAACATTGGAAGAATATTATGATTCCGTGGTCCGGCAAACTCGTAAGACGCTCGGCTTTCTTCTCCCACCCTCCCCTCACCACCCGCCCCATCCTTTCCACTGGATCCAGGGCATGATTGACAGGTGCAGCAATTCTGAACTCAAGTTAAGCCCACCAGACTGGATGCCTTAGAAATCCATCTATGTAAATACAGTAGTTGTTCTAAATACTGCACTTAAATACAGTAGTTAGGATTAAGTGCCCACTGTTTGTACTTGAATCAACAACCATTTTCAGCTTTTAGAAGGGACCACCCACAAAACCGCTCCTTTTAACTTTGGAAAATCCCTGGGAGGGAAGCAGCAAATTGGGGAAACCTTGAAAAAAAATAAATTGTTGACCCCGTGTGACATGATTATGGCTAAGGCCACAAACACTGAATTAAACTTGCAAATCTAACCAACTACCTCTGGATATTAATCCAATTCTCGTTTCTCCCCTCTATAGATGTCTTTTTTCAGACATCTTGAGTTACAATTAAAGTTAAAATAATTGAAAGTATAAAATGCAGATCGCTTATTGTGCACTGAGCTATCAGACAATGATAAACATTGATCATTTAAATTTAGCCTTTTAAAAGCACTTTAGATCCAATAAAAAACTCACAGTATTCGTACACTTCCTGTGCTTGCCATTATGATATAAATAGTGCATAAAGCTTTAAAACTTTCATCAAGGTAATGTTTCATTGACATGCAAATTAACGGCTGACATCTAAGGTGCGTGCCTTGTGATGAGTCCTAATTGGCAAGTGAACCTCAGAGTAGTATTTATAGATTATATTGCTACAAAGTGCAAACTAAATTCTCATCGTACAGCTCAATTCAGACTGATGTTTAAGCTTTGATCCCCTTCCGTTTTTACACATTCCTTTTGATCTCCAAAGACCTTCAGAAACAAGCTGGCTAAGTTGCTAAATATATGACTAATAACATTTGAGCAAAGAATTTGTCTTCAAATTATTCCTAAGAGGTTTGCTGAGCAGTTAAGCAGGGCTCCCCAGCTTGTTCAGGTGTGAATAATTTGAGGGGCTACCAACTTGAACTGAAAGCTGGGTGATACCCCTGTTTGTCTACAATATGTAAGACCGATGTTCGCAAAGGAAAAGAGGAGAAAGAAACATGAACATTTAACAAGTGAATTAATTTTTAAGAATAGCTGCCTCTAAATATCTAAGTGGAAACTGTGATTTATTCTCTAATGGCGTTTGAGGTTTCTTTCATCTCTGTATCCTGTTATAGTCTGTGTAAAAAATGGAGTGAAGAAATTACAGTGTGTCTGTAATTCCCATTCCATGCTCTCAGGCTCAGATTTGGCCTTTCCGTTCTTTATTCTATATCCAATTCTGCCTAATGGTCAGATAAGCAACAGCAAAACTGCAAAAGGGAGTGTTTTATTCTGTGTATTTTTGGTCTGTAGGCATTTTCTACATGGCTTCATGCGGTTGTTGGGGTTGTGTGAGCTGCAAATTCTTGCCTGCAAAGATTGAACTTACTAGAAAACTTTCCAGCTTATTACTCTCGAAGATGTTTTCTTCATTTATACCCAGCCGGGGTGTCCTGCTTTTCCTCCACATTGCTCAGATGCCAACTAGAGATTTAAAGATTTATCTGAAAAGACACATACAATGTTAAAGGGACCTGTGTAGTTGCACTTGAAACTGATTTTTTTTTTAGAGAGAGAGAGAGAGAGACAGAGAGACAGAGAGAGATAGAGCTTGAAACTATATGTGTGTGCCCATTTTATTTAACCTGAAAACTTTTACATGTTTGGAAAGCCTAAGAAAATTCCATAAATTTGTGGTATTTGTTAATGACTGTTGCTATCATTCTAAAGCTGAGTCGATCAAATATTGAATATGCAGCAACCAGTGGAGGTGAATAATTTTATCTTTAGTGCGGTTGAATTAAATGACACAATCCATTCTTGGGCCTGTTTTATTTTTCGGCTGCATTGACTTTGATCCCAAGATCTTCACACTGAACTACATCCTTGGCCCGGGAAGATGTTTTTTTGTTCGGGGAAAAGGTCTCACTAAGTCAACTGAGTTGTCCAGGCTGGACTCAAACTTGAGATCCTCCTGCCTCAGCCTCCTAGAGAGAGACCTACCATTTTTTGTTAGCAAGTGCCTTCACTGGTAATGAGACCATCTCATGGGCATATGATCTTGCTGATGAAGGTTTATGAGGAAATTTATTCTTTAATTAAGAAAATCTCTTGTTAATGACTTACTATGGATGACATATTGACTTAGGGAATGCTCATGAAAAGGAAATTAAAAGGTCTCTGCCTTGAAGGAATTTATGATGAAGTGAGAAATGCATATGCTGAACTATCTGTTAGACCTTAGACTGGAAGTCAGCACAGCAGTGGGGATTAGAACTAGCAATTGGCAGGTTTAATCCTGATCAAACCCATGCAGCTGAAAACACCCACGGAGAAACATACCCCGTGGTGGTGTCCCGCGTGCCTCTGTTTAAAGGAGTTCCCAGAGCTTTCAGGCCACCTTCCTGTGCTTCGCCCCTCCGTGCACTCTCCCAAAAAACAACGTGGTACCTTTTGCTGGGGTAACGCTCAACTCCACACGCTCAGATCGATTGTGGCCTGGCTTCCTGTTCACTGTCAGTGAAGACACCGGAGCAGAAAGTCCACGGACACTGACTGCCTCCTGGGTCCACGCACCGGGATCTGCTCCACAGCACCTGCACCCTAGAATGTTCTCTCACGGCACTGGCAGAGTTTCAGTAGTTGCTTCTTACTGGGGTGCAGTGGAGACAAAAGCAACTGCCAGGGATCAATGTATGAGGCTCAGTCTCTTTCGTTTTTTGTTTACCCTTAGGAAATAATCAGGCTTTCAGTTGAGACCTAGGTAAGGGAAGTTACTTAGAACAATAAAAATCGGAGCACAATCTATTTGCCCAAAGACAGAAAATAAAGTATCCATATTCTCGTGATAGAAATGTGTGTGTGTATGAATGTGTCTGTCTTTGTAGATAAACCTTTTTTTTTTTTCCCCACACTGGCAAACAATGTGGAAAGAGACATGTTCCTGCACTGTTTCTCATCCTAAAATTACAGAAGCAGGAGGTTTGTGCCAAGCCAGGTTCCTCCTGTCTTACCAGAAGGTGTCACCACAGCTCACTCAAACTTAGTAGCACTTTCGGTCTATCGGCGTCCGCTGGTGTCCGCCTCCAGCACCTGTCCACCAAGTTCTCCCACAAGTTACCAAAAGGAAATTTAACTTAAAAAAATTATTTCCAGGTACTCATGCCTGCTCCAAACAAATGCTGTGATCAGGAACTAGCCAGGCCTGTTTACTACTCTAGAACCAAATGCCGCTCTTTGCTTTGAGTGTAGGACAGGGGACGGGAAAGAAAGAGCAAAGAGCATGGAGAGGGAAGCGAGGTGGACACAGAGCAGGGTGGAGAGAATGGGACGGAGTGACAGGTGACGGCACGCCCCAGGTCCTCTGGGCTTGCTGCTCTCTCACCCACCTGACTGGTGCGTGCTGTCCCGTCTCTGTCTCTTTACTCCACTCACTCAGTAAGTCAAACTTTTGCAAAACTTTTAGCTAGTGTCAAATGAATCCATATGCCAGTTCTTCGATTCATGTAATTTTGGTCCCCTCTCCTTGCTCTGTAAAATAAGTATTAATATTAAAATGTTCCAAGTGAGAAAGACGAAAATTAGAAAGGTGGCAGGATTTGGGGCTAGGGCGGTGGCTTTGATGGGGGATTGATCTGATTTCCTGTTCTGTGATTCCTTTAAAGACTGCACCCAGCAGGAGACTTCCCTAAGGTTCTCTTGACCCCAGGGGTTTAGCTTTTTCTTCTCTGGGCCCCTCACATAGCACCTTGCACTTGCCCTCTGGATAGGCCAGGCCCAGCCTTGTTTTCTTTGCTGCCTCTGCAGGACCCAGACAGACTCTTTGAGGGCGGACACTTGTTCTGTTTCTAGGACAGAACACACTGCCCTTGATGTGATCAGTGAGGGGGTGAACAGGAGACAAGTGCCTCAAAGGGGGCTCTGCGGTGGGTGAGGGGTCACCTCCCCTGCCACCAACCCCGCTTGGATCAAAAGTCAGTTAACAACAGAGAGGGCGGGAAGAAGAATGGAGTCAGGGGCTCAGAAGAGAGAGTCTTCACCCCGCACAGCTTCTCCTGTGGGCTGGCGCACCTGACCAGCATCTTGGGGCTGTGTGTCTGGCTGTCCTGCAGGTGGCAGCATGACCCAGCTGTCAGGAGCCACCTCTGTGCTTGGGCATCCCTAGCACTGCCAGTCAGGACAGTTCTCAGGGCCTCCAGAGCCTTGGGACTGAACGATGGTCCTGCCCGCCCCCTGCGCCCCAGAGCGACTGAGCCTGCAAGATTTGGGGGGCTGCAGAGGGGCGCTCAGTTGCTGCCTGATAGATGGAAGTCCCCGCACTTTGGAAGGCCGATTCCTGTTTAGGAATCCTGGGAAATTAGTGCTGCTCAGAAACCACTCTTCGGCACAATGCTTTAAAGGAAGAAAAAGGGTGCTGTCTTCTAAAATATGGAAACATTAAACAAACTCCATTTTTTCTAGTTATTTGATTTGCTCTGCATTCTATACTGTTATTTTTTTTCCTTCCTTCTTTGGTTCTGAAATAATATTCCTTTCCACCTGACTGAAAGCAAATCCTCTGGAAGGCAGCTTATGTTAATTATCCCAGTATTTTGAAAGAGTGCAGGCAGAGCTATGTGAAATGTCTTAATTTAAATAAGCTGAGCCCTTTCATATTGTAAACGGAGGTATTTAAAAGTTAGATGATTGGAAATTTCTAAAGTTGTGCCCAATTCCAGAGAATGGAAAATGTGTTGGAAGAGCGACTGGCGGGATCACGGGGCCGGTTTATTCTAAGTACACTTGTACTATCAATTACAGAAGACGGCCAACAGCAGAGCTGAAGCCTGTCCGGCTGGGTTTGTATGGCTGCTTCTTTTCATTAGGATTTTTAGTAACTGGGAAAAATGCCAGATTCTAAATACTGGGAACTGGTGTCTTGACTAAGATATACCCGCACCTCTTAGCACCACTAAGAGAGAAATCACTCAGGAATTCAGGAGGTGTCTGTCCATCTGTGTGGCCAGGTGGGGACTCAGATGTCACCTTGCTGTTCCCTGGCTTCATGTTCCTCTGTGGACACGTTTCAGGCAGTGGCTCACGGCCCTTTTGGTGGATTCTTTGCTGCCTTTGGCTACTTCTGGGGCTCCCTGATCTTCGCTAAACTTGTGAGGTGTTACTGCCCGTCCTCCTAGCAGGTTTTTCTTGTGGTAGTCTGGGGTAGTCTGAAGTTGTCTTCCACATGGGATGTTATCGTTCGAGATGGCTGTTGAGCCAGGCCTACCTGGGTCTCCACATGCTGATATTTTTAAGTATTAGTAGGCAGTCAGCTTGGCCTCTTGGGATACTTAGACTGTGAAAGAGGAACGGGCCCCCGAATTCTGTTTTCAGGGTAGACGGCAGGTG
This sequence comes from Hydrochoerus hydrochaeris, assembly GCA_004027455.1. NCBI lineage: Eukaryota > Metazoa > Chordata > Mammalia > Rodentia > Hydrochaeridae > Hydrochoerus > Hydrochoerus hydrochaeris. The sequence goes on from PVLA01003038.1 coordinate 119,750, forward strand.
TCGCGCCTACTGCTGCTCTGTCTTGCTCTTTCTAGAGTTCAGGATGAAGCTTGGATTTGCAGCGTTGCCTGTGATAAACTCTTAGGTTAGGGAGTGAATGTGAGGGAGTCAGGAGATGGGGACTCATTGATGTAAATCAGCCTCTGATTGAACTGTACCAACAGAAGTAGTGGGGAGAAGTCCTAACCCAGCCGAAAGCCCTGTTGCAGGGCTCACAACTCACTGAAGGGCTTTTCCAGCCTACCAGCTTCTCTTTGGCTACCATGGGCAATTTGTCACAAATATCTTGATTTGATCCCTTGATACACAGATTTGTAATTTGATGCTGCCCTTCATTAACATACTGTTTAATATGTAAATGCAATGTAGGGTTCCAAGTTTAGTATGTAGAACTTTTGCCTTTTGCCTAGTTTTTCAAAATAGATTATAGTTTTTGGAGGTATGTCAGTATCTGTCTCAAATTGTAAATGGCTCAACTTTATCCTTCTTTGTAGCAGTAAAATAGTACTCCATTGTATGAAAGTATCACGTCTTCTTTACCCATTCCACTGTTGACGGGCCTTTGAACTGTTTCCAAGATTTAGCTATTACAGATTCTGCCCCTATAAACATGTGGAATAAACGTATCACTGAGGTATGATGCTTTTAATTCTATTGGTAAGATGCCAAGCAGGAATAGCTGTGTCCAATGGAACCTTGTATTTTAGTTTTTTGAAGACTCACCACACTGATTTCCACAGTCTGTACTCCCACCATCAGTGGAGATAGGTGCATTTCTCCAGGTTTGTTTCTTCCCACAGTCCCACAGCATTTGTTATTGGTTGATTTTTTTCATGACAGTCATTTTTTCTGGAGTGAAATGGAATCTCAGTGTTGTTTTAAATTGCATCCCTCAAATGACCAGTGTTGCTGCATAATTTTTTCATATTTTTATTTGCTATTTGTGGTTTTCCATTTGAGAAGTATGTAGGCATCCCATATGCCCAGTTTTAGATTGGGTCTTTAAATTTGGGTGATCTGGTGTTTTTAGTTCTTTATGTATTCTATATGTTTGTCCTTTGTCTGAGAAACAGCGGGCAAAAATTTTTTCCCGCAGTGTGGGCTGTCTCTCTACTCTGTGTTTCTTTTCTTGTGCAAAAGCTTTTCAATAAGATGAAATAATACAAAATAATTTTATTTTGTATTATTTCCTGTACAATTCAGTTTTTTTTTTTTAATGTCTGTCTAAACCTGTATCTTCAAGACTTCTACCTATTCTGTCTTCCAGTAGATTTAGGGTTTCTGTTTTAATATTTAGGACTTTTATCCATTTTGATCTTGGTTTAGTACTTAGTGGAAGATATGTGGACAGCCAGTTTTTAAGCACCATTTATTACAGAAATTATCTTTCTTCCAGTGAAGGTGTTTGGCTCCTAGATATATATGATAATATATATATATATATATATATATATATATATATATATATATGGGAATCTGGCTATTTCTTCTGTGTTTCCCACCTTATTTGAACACAAGTTCTCAAAGTAGATATTGATGATCTACGTTTCTGCAGGAGCTGTAGTGATTTCACCGTTTTCATTCTTAATTGCATGAATTTGAGTCTTTTCTTTCCTCTTTTTTTTTCTTTTGACAATTTTGGCTAAGGCCTGCTCAATTTTGTTTAATCTTTCAAAGAACCCATTACATTAATTTATTATGAATTAACTTGATTAAGTGGTGTGAGGCATTTCAAGAAGAATCCAGTCAGAGAAATAAAGAAACTATGTACTTCTTTCATGTGGTGGAACAGGATGAGCTGATTTTTCCTACATTCTGCATATTTCTGCTCAGTCCTCTTCCCGGGAAGTTACTAGGGGGCTCCAGCCCATGCTGACTCTCAGTTCCTCCTCTTTGTGCCTCCCGTGTCTCATATGTTTATAAAAATGTCCAGGGTGGTGTGGGTTGCTTGCTGGTTGCTTGAAGGATCCCTTTTGCATTCAAAATTTTCAAGTCTAAGGCAGAGTCAGGATCTTCATCGCCTTTAGCTTTCTAATCTTTTCTCCTCTAGCTGCAGGAATTATCTGAATAGCCCTAAATGGACTCATTTGCAAACCTAGTTAAGACTTATTTCTTGGGCTTATTTAGCAATGTCTATGATACTCTTTTTCCTTTTAAAAAGTGTTGATATTGACTGCTCATGAATGGATGCATTGATAAAGAAAATGTTTTTACATGATGGAATACTATTGAGTCCTAAAAAAGATGAATTTCCATCTTTTGCAACCACATGGATGAATAGATTAAGGAAAAGCCAGGTACGGAAAACTAACACCATGTGTTCTCATTCACATGTGGAATCTAAAAGAGATGATCTTATAGACGTAGATATTACAGATGGCAGAGATTGGGTAGGGTAGGTGAAAGCTTGGCAAATGCTGGTCAAAGGATGTTCAACTTTCAGTTAGGAGGAATAAGCTCAAGTCATCTATCACGCCATGTGGTAACTATATTAAAAAACAATAGACTGTTAGTGAAATACCGAGTTTTCAGTGGTCTTAGCACCAAAATAACAATTATGTGAGGTCGTGTGTGTGGATTGGCATGGATTGGCCACTCTGTAATGCATGTGTGTTTCGGACTGTCATGTGTCCATCATAAATATATACAGTTATATTTTTCAAGTAAAAAATTCCAATTCAGAAAAGGACTAGAACGTGGATCCTGTTGTGTCTAACATCCTGTTGTCTCCTGAAAGTCATGCTCTGGATTGTGAGACAGGTGGGAGTGGCAGCTCCTCAACCTTCCTAGCCTTTACTCCTTGTGCTAAGAGGGCAGCAGTGTCAGGAAACCCCAAGTCCAGTCTTAACACCAGGGACTGGGATTTGTACTTGTCTTCACATGGGGTAGATTTTTCTTTTGTTTAGAGGAGAATGAGAAAAGTTAGCAAATCATCAAGAAAGAGAGCTAGGACAAATTCAGTTTTTTCTAACTCCAAAGCTCCACATTTTAACTTCACTTCCTTGGAACTGATAGGTTTGACAACCTACTGATAACAGAAGCACTAGCAGGAGGGAGGGCAGCTCTGTGCCTGCTCTTGTCCCTCCCCGAAACACCTGCTTGGTAATTCCAGCAGATACAGACTGCAGTCTCTGCTCCGGGAGGGACTTGCTTTCAAAGCAGGCTGAACAGGAAACAGAAAGACAGGAAGAGAAAGACTAACTCTGCATTTCCCCCTCAGCATCTGGAGCAGATGCGTGGCCTAAGGGTCATTGCAAGTTTCCATCTCTAAGTCCAATTGCTTGTTTGTTTGCTTGTTTTCTCATTTTACATCTGATTGTTCCTTGAAAAAATATTTGAGGTAAGTCCAATTGCTTGTTTGTTTGCTTGTTTTCTCATTTTATGTCTGATTGTTCCTTAAAAAAATATTTGAGGTAGAAAATCTGTTCGGAAAGTTGAATGGACCTGTTGGCTAATGAAGAGGTTTGTGTGAAGGTGGGGAAGAAAGTTATGGAAACAGATGGTTTGCACTGCTCTCATCACTCAGCACGAGTTACACCACCTGGAGAGCTCAACGATTCCTGTGAATTAACAGTACCTTTCCAGCAAAACGTTTTGTTAAACAATCTTGGTGGGCAGAGAAGGTTTTGTGGTAAAGCAACACAAAGCTGTAAGCCACAAGCAAGTCCATATCCTCAGAAGTGTGTGTATATGTACTTCCCACAGCCCCACTGATGAGAATATAGACATTTTACTTGCAATATGTTTTAGGACCAACATTTAACTATTTAAGTTGGTATGTTCTTGTGCATGTACATGTGTATGTGCGTGTGTGCGTTAGCAGTTCCTTCAAGAAGACAATGTAGCCCCTAGGCAAGAACCTAACTGTAAAGCAGTTAGCAGTTATTTTATTTTCTGTGTCACGATCTGTGTGCAGCTGTGCCCCCATAAAACACACTTTGTGTTGGACAGCTTCTCTGTTGATGGAACAGAGTACCTAGACAGTGTAGAGGAGCGATCTGGGCTCATGGTTTTAGAGTGTTCATTGCATGGTCTGCTAGCTCCACAGCAGGAACATTACGGCAGATGGGTGTACTGGAGCAAAGTGGCTCATTTCCTAGTAGTCAGGAAGGACAGTAGGTTGTAATGAGTACCAGAGAGGAAAGTTTGAGGAACTAGATATATTCCCCAAGGTAATATCCCCAGGACCCATCCAGACATACCCAGGAGTTTGCTTTACTAATCTGCTACTCTTTGAACATTTCTTTTAGTTGATGTCATGAAAGTTACTTTAATTAGCTGAAGAGCTCTCAGGGAAGGAACATAGAGAAGTCTCTCTGTGCACTTATGTTGATGTGGGCCAGAGAAGATGAGTTAGAATACCTGAGTTTGATCTGTTATCCCCTGTTATGGCTTGTGTCTAGATATCCCCCCAAAGCCTCATGTGGTCACAGGTGTGGCTTTTGCACAGGTGGCTGGATCTAGATTGTGAGATGCTGGAATTGATTCATGGTGTAATGCTAGGATTTAGTGTCTGAGTGCTCCTCACCCTAAGTATTCTGAATAGTATATAAAGGCTAGAAAGAGTCATTTGCTGCCTTCTGCCCACCATGAACTGTTTCTCCTCTGTGATTCCTGTTTGTCCTGCCACCCTTCCTTAGAACTAGCCATTTATGGCCTGGAACCTCTATAAACTGTGAGCCAAACCTTTCATCCTTTAACTTTGGGTGTTAGATGTTTTGTCTCACCAAAGAGCAAAATAACTAAAACACCCCTCTACACTTTCACTGTGTGGTTTATGTAGATATCCACCATGGTGATTTAACTGGGTTCTTGGGAAGACCAGTGTATTGGTCACTTTTTCAATAACTAGGTGAAACCATCTGATACCTCAAAGTTAGGGAAGAGAAGTTTATTTGGCTTGTGGGTTAAAAGGGTTCAATCCATGGTTGGCTGGCTCCAAGGCAGACTCAGATGGAGGAGGCAGATGGAAGAGAAAAGCTGCTCACCTTGTAGCAACCAGAAAGCAGAAGGGAGGAGCGGATGGATGACAAGAATGTAACCATCCAGGTCGTGGCCCAGTAAACCGTCTCTTCCCAGGAGTCCCTACCTCCTAGCTGCTCGTTCAGCTGTGAACTCATGGATGGATTAGGCCACCGATGAATCCAGTTTCCTTGTGATTCAATCACCTTCTAAAACACCCATCTCTGGACATGTCAGACTTTTGGGATGGGACGTTTTAGGTCTAAACCATAACAAGTAGCTGTATCTGTGAAGTGTTATGAGACTATAAAGGGAACAGAAAGAAGGTCCCACCAACCAGAGAAGCAAATTTAAATGAGAAGTTGGAATTTCCTCTTTAGGTAGCAGAGTGCCTTTTTATAATGTTCTTATATTGGAAACAGAGTTTTTACTAAACAATGTAAAAAAGGCTTTGAATAAATTCAAAGCACTATTTTAAAAGTATAACTTAACATTTCAGCCAGTGTTAACAACTGCTAACTATTCTGTCCTGGTGAATGGTTAAAATAAAGAAACTTAATTATACACTATTCCAACAAACTTCACGTTTCTGGGGTAACGTTACTAAAATTTTGAACCTGACACTAGAATAAATTTGCACGTACAAGTTTGCCATTTCACTTGTGCTGACATTTTTGAGACTGAGTTAAAAATACAGGATAGTTTTTTAAAATTGCCCTATAAACGTCATGGAATATATTTTATATGTTTATAAGTATAAAAAAGGAGCATTTTCCTAACATGAACTTAGAATGTTGTCCCAAAGTTTTCTGCCTTTTATACCTCAGAACATAATTCTTTTTTATTTAAAAAAACATTAGGACTTTTTTTTGTGTGTGCTGGGGATTGAACTCATGACCTCACATTTGCCAAGCAGGCACTTATGCTGCTGAGCTAAACCTCTGGCCCTTTCAGGACAATTTGATGCCTTATCATTTCTTGTTTCATCAGACCTGTGTGGGTCCATTGGGAAGGGAGAGAGGATTGGGAGCAGCCTGGATGCAATGCTGTAGGCCTCTGCTTGGACAGCAAAGGGGAACAGTCATGTCTTCTTCATCTGTTCCCTAGAAAGCTTGTGTGCTTCGCACTTTGGAATATTCTGTATTCTTAAATTGACTTCCAAATAATTTGTTTCTACATTATGCCACTTTTGTAGAGAACAATACTATACAACTGTTCATGAGGTAAAATGAAGTAACACTGCACTCTACTAAGAGAATTTCAGAATAAAAAGCAGTCAGGATGAAAGGGATGCATTATGGAGATTTCTGCCATGTGTCCGATGGCACTGTTCTACCAAGCTCGTTTATGAAATTCATGGGTACTAATTTACCTAAGAAGTAGAGTGACACTGCTTCAAAGCCAAAGAAAACAAATGTAGTAAATATAAAAGACACATAATCATTCTTGTGACCCTGATTTGTGTTTTTTTCCCTTTCTTTTGCATTGTCTTTTAAGGGTAAAAATAAAATAGTTTTTTAAAAAATACTATAGATAGTATTCGATCTTAGGAGAAGTTTGGCTGTTTCAATTCCTATGGTAGGTTGGTTTGGTGGGTGCAAGAACTCCCAATATCATCCTATTTCAAAGGAAAAAAATATGGCCCAATAGTGTTCTGACCAAAAAATTTCTAAGGTTCACTCTTTACCTGCCATGGTATACAAAATACATCTCAATGAAATTTCCCCAACAAGATAAACTATTTCTTATTAGTGAAAGGGAAATGATAAAGATATATCCAGTTAGGTCCTTAACTATTAAAATAAAAGTCATTTTACAAAACAATCTGGACCCTGGCTTCTTGAACAGGAACCAAGATCTGCCTTATATGAACTGACTCCACTAGTAACATTTTCTGCTATCTAAAGTTAAATGCTCTGTGTGTTTTATTATTGAATGAGCCTGATTATTTTGTGGAGATTGTAAAGATCCACACATTTGTATCTGTGATTTAACTTCAAAACTAAAAATGTTGTCATATATGTTTTTGGATAAAATGTAATTGTTTTAAAACAGAAAATGTTCACGGAGTAGCTAAGATAAAAGAATCTAGAAATAGAGAGTCCAGGGACCGTAAACTATTCATAGCACACCTGAGAAGATGATGAAGATGATGGCGTGTGTCAGAGTGGTGCAATAGAGGAGCAAAAAGTACAAAACAAACAGGTTTATTGAGTTGAGGACATGGAAAGGAGCACACGATCCATGGCAGCTGGGCCGTCTGAGACCAGATACGGAGAGGCAGAGAGTTATATGACCTCTGATCAAACTGGCACATGGGGCGGATATCGATGACACGTGAGGAACCGACTGGAATTCCCTGGGTGTGCAAACAGGAAAAGGAGTTGCAATTAGGGCTGAAGAAGCAGCATGAAGTGGTAGAGGTTCCCGCTTTGGCCTTCCGCCACGTTAGACCACTGCCATAACTGTACAGTAATTTATACCAGGGCAAGAACCTTTCAGTGTGGCACTTTGGGCCACTGAAACTTGAGGAGACCCCAAGAAAGGGAGAGTCAACTTATCATAAAAATTCAGCTTCTGTTCCTGTAGCTGGTCTTTCAAGGTGATGTGACGTGAGGGATTTTCGCTTCAGTTCTCAGTATTGTTTAATCTTGGCTACAGTCCAGAGTGGATAATCTAGAAATATTCATGAGAATGAAAGCCCATCCAGTGCAAAATAATTTAACCCTCTGTGGCATTCTGTCAGGCACCTGGTTCCCTTCCACTGTCGGGTATGGAAATACACTGGCCCAGGAAATTGACAGAAGGCCAGATTCTCTCACCATGGACCATTTTGTTTGTGTAAAGCATTGTTAATGATCCACTGTTAAACTGAGAGGCCAGAGGTTATTGTTTATGATAAAACAGGTGGTAGCTTCATAGTAATAACCTATCACATGAATCGCTCTGTGAATGGTGACTGTGTCATGAGAGCTCTGTATCAGCTCGGTTCAGGTCTGGGTTGACTTGGCAGATTTGACTATGTATTTGATTATAGAAAAATCTGCTTAACACATTTATCAGATTTTTCTGTTTTGGTTCTATCTCAGACTCAGTGTAGCTTGGTGATGTTCTAAGGACTCCAGGTATGGGACTGGGCCATTTTCCAGAGTCAAAGGTAGGAATACTGAGGCATGGATTCAAGGAGGAGACTGGTACTCAGATAGGTGACTTTTCAACTCTTTCCCCATCTGCTCCGTGATGTTGATTAAATTATATAACTTCTCTGATAAATGGGATAAAATTATGTAAGAATGAAATGCCACATGTAAATCACCTATTAAGGTGTATGTGTATTTCTAACATTCAATTTGGTGGTTTGAACACTCAATTTGGTGGTTTTTGTGAGAGGATTACTGTTGAAGAATGGTGCAAATTGTTGGAGTACGGATGGAAGTCTTTGAATCCAAAAGATGTAGAGTTAGGGCCAGGGATGAAGGAGAAGGAGGTTATAAAATCACAGATATATTAAACATTCACCATGGTTTGGGTGCTTTAAAAGGAAGGCCATACAAGAGGAAGTTGGAGAAGATCAAAAGTAACTCTTGCCCAATTACTGTTCTTCCTGATTCCTTTGCACAACTTTCTACTTCTAAAATAATCTGAGTGGCACCTTTGGAAGCCCTTTGCTCATTGATAGCCTGCATCAGAAACCCTATTCTGATGATTACAATGATTCACCATATTTTGTTGAAAATGTGCTACTAAAGAAAACTAAAGAGCTATGTATTGTCTTCCCCTGTTGTCCTTATCCATATTGGAGTGTCCTGTGATGGAGGCAATGATCATGTAAGAGCTTCTTTGTATTTCTGTCCTTGAGAAAGTGAGCCCTCGAAGGAAATTATCATGACATAGTTGAAAAGTCTTTCAATGAATGAGATAGAATTCATGAACGAAAAAATGAATCTCCAGACTAGGCCCAGAGTTTTTATGAGCAGAGTCAAAAGCATAACTCTTGAGCACTTTTTGTTAGACACATCCATGTTGTTTTGCTAAGCTCTGAAATGCTTAAAATATCACATAGTAAAAATGATGACTCTCAAAGCTGGTGATGTTTTGGAAAAAAGCGAAGTGTATACTCCTTGCTGATAGTATCATCAATTGATAAACCCTTTCAAAGCTATGACTATCCATGCTAAAAGCCACAAATGTTCATACCCATTGCCTCAGAAAACTTCTCTAATGGAAACACTTCAACAAACTGAATGAAGCTAAACACACACATTTTTATTTCAATCCATATTAACCAGAAGACAAACTAAAACTCTAGCAAAATAATGGTTCTATAGATTATGGAACATCAATACAGTGTAATATTAAGCTATAAGAATAATAAATAGAAATGTCAAGTTATGAGAAAATATGTGTAAATGCTTAAATGCAAATTATGTATAGCATTATTACAATATAAATACAATATGCATATAAGCAATATACATATACATAGATAGTATTGCAGTTTTTATTGTCAGAAAATTGGTTTTTACATTGTAGCATTTATCTTTTATGTTGCATTTCAGTTTACTTTTAAACGATCCCATTTTAATTTCACAAGTGATGTAGACACAGTTGTGTGATTGTCCTTTGATAGTTCTGTTATTAAGGGGCATGAGCCTCGTCAGTGTTCCTGTCCGCATCTCTCTGGAACTGGAATTTTGGAATGCGTGGAGGACTGGATTAAATGTGTGTAACACTGACTTCAGGTGGTACACCTTGAAGGTTGTTTTAAGAAACTGTGACTGTGCCTTCCTTGTCCTACGTAGTTTGTCATATGAGTTGAAAGTCAGCTTTGATGTAAAAGGTCCAAGGACAGTCTGTAAACGGACGCATCCTTACTAAGCTGGAGTCAGGACAGTGTAAGGAAAAGCAGCTCTTGCTATGGAGCCGGACCTGCTGCTGTTACAGAGAGGACCTTGGAGAGAGGAGGGTGAAATAATTGGGAGAGGGACACAGTGCGAGTTAATGGCAGAACCAGCATTACAATTCACATGTCCTGAGTGACCAGAGGGTACCTCGTACCTCACACGTTCAGTACTTTTCCCACCGTCTGGAATAGTCTGTCAGCTCCCTTTCAGCTTCTTAGCCCGTGAATATTTTTCTCTATCTGCAGCATCCCTTATGGGTTTCATCTTCACAACCAAGGAAAACAAGGTTCCATCCTGGAAAGCAGTTGTTACTTGGTGTGCAATTAGACAGACTTAGGAAATGCAGGACTCTTGGGTGGTCGGGTCTACGTAGTCTCATTTAGTTCATCTTGAAAACCCAGAGTTTTGTTCTTAATCTGCAGTACAATCGTCCAGGTCCTTGTTATTGGAGGCTGACTGGTTCTACAACCCCCTGTAGATATCAGAATTTCTGATCTCACGTTTCTTATTTAAAGTGCTGCAGTACCAGGTGTAACATCAACACACCCTGTCTCGTCCTTTAAACCCTCTCTAACTCACTCCTAGCACCTATTACAGTGTAAATGCCATGTAAATAGCTGTTGTACTGTATTGTTTAGGGGAAGATGACAAGGGGAAAAAATGCCTGTGCGTGTTCCATACAGAAATAATTTAAAATGTTTGGATTGGAGGCACAGTTGCAGAGGGCCCAGTGTGTGCGTGTGTCCACACGCAGCAGCCCCGTCTGTCCCAGCAGGCTTCCTGGAGCTCCCCTCTCCCCATCCACAGGCGGAAACCTTGGTCACAGCAGGCTGCTCCCACCAGGGTGGCCTCCAAAAACCAACAAAAGCAAATTAGTGTTCCTGATTCACTTCAGAAACAAACAGCAAAGATGTCTCTCCAAAAATGCGTGGAAAAACAAAGGCGAAAACAAACAGCTTCAAAGGAAAACTGACTGTTGCTTTCCAAGGGGGAATCTAGGAAAAGACCAGGATGAGGTTGTCAGTTGTGGAGGCCCAACTGATCTGCCACTAGCCCGTGGTGGCCAGTTAGGCAGCATTGAAGGGTGCCATGGATCTGGCTTTGAAAGAATGTTAAAATATAGTCCCTGGGTTTAATGAATGTGGTAAATTGAACTTAATGATTATATTTCTTTCCCCATTGATGTGTAGTTTCCCAGCCAGGCAGCACTGAAACAAGAGTCCTTGTGTGCTGTTTGTGTTTGACCTTCTGGCCTCCCGTGTGTGGGAATGGTGAGCCAACCCTCTCCTACTGCTTTCCCCATTGAGATGGGACAGTTTATGGTATTCTGTCACCAGAGTGGGAGGTCATTCGAAAACTCTTCTGAGTCTTTTGACAAACCATTATTGTCTTGTCTGCTTGAATACTGAGAAACTCAGTAAATATTAACAAACACCTCTTGTGAGCAGGCACTAGTCTAGCCATCTTGGAAGGCCCAGAACTGAGCAGTACTTTGGTTTTGTTCTCAAGGGTTTCCTAGTGTGGGGAGGGGATGATTTAGCCAATCTGTCTAGCTGTGTGATCCTTCCTTCCTTCCTTCCTTCCTTCCTTCCTTCCTTCCTTCCTTCCTTCCTTCCTTCCGCATGCAGTTGGATCTTTGCTGAGTGCCAGTCCTCCAAGAGATCTAAAGCAGGGCTCCCAGAATATCTGCTGTGCTTTTAGAAACTACTTAACACCATAGTAGATCAGAGTATCTTGGGGAGAGGACTGGGGTGCCCGTTTTAAAGATGCTGTCTGGATAATTCCAGTACTTCACCAGGTTTTGAAATTAACATCAGAGGAATCAGTGGGGAGACCCTGGCCACAGAGACACTGAATGACCCTTGCTGGAGGCACCATGTTGCAACCTTTAGAGACAGCCTGGGTTGAGGTTGAAGTCCTTCCCCTGCCACTTAACAGCTGAGATTTTGGCATTTAAATATTTAACTTGTCTTTAGTTTACATGTTGTTTTTGTTTAAATGGAACAAATCATATTACCTACTTCATAGGATTACCATAGAGATTAAATGAATGCATTTATTTCAAGCATGTACAAGTGTCAGAGATCTCGGAAACACCCAGTAAGTATTATTATCTGTTATTGACATTATTGTAATAAGGAAATTCATGCTTAATATCCATGGAAATGTAGATGACCAACTTGGGCTCCTTGTTTAACTTCCCAGAATAAATAAATCAAAATATCCACGATACATGAGACTGAACATTAGGTGATTTTTGACTTGTGGATCCTTAGAGGTTTGTAGGCTTGCTAGAGAGCTGTACCATGGAGTAGAGTTTTGTGCTTTTGTGCTCAAGAGAAGAGAGGTAATTTGCCAATATGGTCTATATAGCGCTACACATTCCGTTGCTATTTCTTCAGCTCAATGTCTTAGGCACAGTAGAACTTGTAAATCATGAAAGAAACATTAAACACTTTTAAAACATTTAACAGTCTTCAATCATCCATTTTTCATCATGGCCTTAAGAGGGCTCAGAAGTAATATTAATGTTCAGTTATACACGAAACAATCAATAACCTTGCTGCTTATAACTGGGCGGAAGTTGTGAATTGCAGGAAGTACTGAGGCACCGGATTGGGAGGAATAGGATTGCATTCCAGGAACACTTGGTGGACTGGGGCATGTTGTGTCACAGCTATGGGCTTAATAACTTCACTTACAAACACATCAGTTTGGGTTGATTTTTAGAGCTAACTCCAGGACACTGACCCCTCAGTTTCACTCCCTCTGCCTGTTGTCTAAATTTGAGTTGTACAGAGGCCCTACCTTCTGCTTAGAAGGAGGAGTCTAGATGATCAATTTTCAGGCCACGGGTGGGCCTACAGCTAGAGTGTTTGGAGCTCTGCTTGTTGTTTTTTGAGGCAACAGTGGTCTTCCATGGTAGCTGGGCCCATGGCCATCATATGGGTTTGACAGGTGGAATCATCTGCGTGTCCCTATCATCTGTATAATGCAGTGATGGTGAACCTTTTAGAGACCCAAAGCCCACTTGTTTATCACAAAGTGCCAGCAGTGCAATTCAGCCTGAATACTGATGTTTTAGTTTAGAGAAAACAACTCATACATTAACCTCTTTTGTCTTAAAACAAAAACAAACCAGATACATGCTACAGGTTCACCACCGCTGCTATGGACGATCAGTGCAACAAAATATTAACAAGTGCATGAGAAAAATATTTCCATGATAAAAAAAGTTGACACATACTATGTGAAATTTAAATTGGTTCTTTTGTTTTTTTGATTACTCAAAATCTGTAATATGTGAATGTACACTGAATTGCCAGTAGGAAAATATAGTATGACAGGCTTCCAAAATATTTTGATTGTAGAGCCCGTACTTTCAAGAAATATTTCATGGGATTAGCATTCCATGGAGTAGTTCTTCAAGTGCTAGAAGAGTCTTTGCTATTTTTTGGCTTTAAAACAGGTGTCAACTACATAATAAGCAAGTTTTCTATTTGAGTTTCAGTGCGGAAACATAACTTGTCTAAAGATACACTCACTGAAAACAGCAATTTTGAAAACTACATATTTATCCACTGCTGTACTGTAACATTCTTTCAGTTGAACAATCCCAGGAGCAATGCAGATTTCCTGGGTGTTTCCTGGGAAAATTTATACAAAGGTGGGATAGGAGGAAAGAAACTCTGAAGCCTGCAACGTTTCTCCCAGTCATTGTGTTCATACCCAGAGCTACAAGGTCTGACTTCCTGACACCCAGTTCTCAAAGGTGTCCCCTCCTCTGATCTGGTCCTTGCATTGAGACAGAAAAAAGACTGAAATTCATACTCCACATTGATTTATTGGACCAAAGAAGCAATTGCAAAAGGTCTGTGAAACCCTTCAATGGCATGACTGGCAGTTTTTTGTTCTACTGTGACCACTAGGTTTTGTTTTGAATGAAAGACAACCTACTACCTGTTCTTCCTTCATTCAAAACATTTTTCAAAACATTTTTATTGTTACGTGTTTGCGGTATTCAGCGATCGTGTCTCTTCACCACCTTCGCGTAGGTGCACCACATATCTTAATTCTTTTTACTTCCCCTTTGCTTCCTCCTCTTCTCCACTTCCTCCTCCTCTTGATCTCCCTCCCATTTGCAAAAGATCTAGTTCATTCTTTATTTTTATTTGGAGTTTCTCATATAAGAGAAACTACCTGATACTGAAGCTGTGTGTCTGCTTTGTTTCATTTAACATTATAGCCTTCAGGTGCATCTACCTTCCTACCTGTGGCTTCATTTATCCTTCTCTATGGCAGAATAGTGCTCCATGGTGGATAGATGCCACCTTTCTTCTGGAAAAAGCTCTCAGCAACAAGAACAAATGGGTGAAGTTTGTGCTACCTTGTCAACAAGCCTTCAGGTAAGGTGGATGTCCTGCTTCTGGAAGAAAGTGATCTCTGTGTCTTGTGCCCCATTCTTGAAGTTTCACACGGTGATGTTTCAAGTGTATTTAGTTTATTAAACTTTACACCATCTTCTTAAAGTAAAGGGCGGCTTCATCTGTTTGACTGTGGGCAGACTTCAGAGGTTTATGGGTTCCAATGATCCATCTAAGTCAGAATTTCCTGTTTTGGTACATTTGCTCATTTCTATTTTGATTTTTGTATCCAGGAGAACACACAAAAGAGAGCAGAGTTTCTGGCAGTTGGTGCAAGGAAGTGGAGGTTGCTGTGTGGCCTCCTTTTCTTTGAAGATGCAAGTCGTGGTCTTTTTTAGAATAGACAAACCTGATCTCCTGGCATTTCTTTGATCAAGTTCTTCAGTACCTAGAATAGGGTTCATCTACTTTGTAAAGAGGCCTATTTGGGAGTGTGAATTTGGTGGAAAAAGTGATAGCATACTTAGGCATTTCATCAATATAATACTAATGATCAGTTAGAAATAACATACTGTGCATTTTTCTTTTCATAGCGTGAAGTAGAAAAGCAGAAGTGACCGTAATGCCAATGCTTATGTGATGCTTTTTATTTAAAAAATAACATGTATTTAATCAGAAAATTTAAATTGAATCATAAGTACAGGAGAAAACATAATATCTTGCCATCTCATTATCCTTGGAGGTAAACAGTTGAATCCATGTGTGTGTGTGTGATGCCTAATGGTGATGGTGATGATATTAAATGCCATTATTTATCCATCACTTATTTTATATATTGCTAATTGATCAATTCAAAAATCATTCACATATAATTTTCTTAAGAAAATCCTAGTACATTACACTTGAATACCTACCTTTAGTCATAACTATGTATCTTGCATCTCTATTTTGCCATAATTATGGATTTGCTTCCTTCTCTTTAAATGACTAGATGCTATTCTGATACAAAATCTATCAGATAAATTATTCAGTCAGTGAGTACAATTTCTAAAGTTACCTTGTGTACAGTATAAGAATATACTTTCCTGACCTTGCTTTTAATCTAGTGATAAGAGAATACAGTATATTTCCAAGAATATATTTCTTTTTATTGAAATCTATCTAAAATATTTAGTCATATAATTCTACTTTGAAAATCTTTTGAAATGGCCAAGTATTCTTTAGCATAAACAATGATACACTATCTGAAAGTCAGAATTAGTTATTAGCCAACTAAAGCCATTTCTAATACGTGAATGGGGCTAGAAACTTTCTTTTTCTGTTTTGACCTTGTATCAGAGAGTACAGCCTTTGGCCAAGTTTACTTATAATCACAATTTAATGTTATAATCTAATTGTCAAAGACATTACTAGTGTACTAACAACTTTTCATTGCTGGATCACAATTCCTGACACTCACAGTTTAAGGAGAAAAGGTTTGATTTGCCGGACAGTTTCAGAGTATTCAGTCCATGGTCTCCTAGTCCATCGTGGCAGAAGGGTGTAGCAGAGCAGATTTGCTTTGTTCTTGGCAACCAGGAAGCAGAATACGAGAAGGATGCTGAGGAGGAAGACGGCCTGTGTACCACGTACAGTACCCACAGCCACGCTCCCCAGGGCTGGCCTTTCTAAATCCCTCTCTAGCCAGCCAAGTTGACAGTCTAGCTACGCCCTCACAACTAGGAAAGGGGAAAAGGGAAACAGACAGTTATTGATGGATTCTCATTGCCAAGGATTGGGTTAGATGTTAGCACATACAGTGCTGTTAAAGATTCTTGTGATTGATTATTTAATAATTAAATCCCCTGAAGTTATTTCCAGCCACTGTGAAACAGATATTCTAGATGCCCAAGATTTTTATTTCTCCCTGTGATATACTCTCATCTGTAACAATTCTGTCCCCAAGACTGATGATGAGAACTGCTAGAAAGGAGATGACAGTAAGAAGACAATGATAGACTAATATTTTCTTTAAATATAAACAGTAAGCTCACAGAGCCTCCAGACATTTGTAAAATTAAGTTTTTCATTTAAACTTCACAGCATAACAAATAATTATTTACTTATTTTGGTACTGGGGATTGAACTACTGGGGTCGACACTGAGCTATATCCCTTTTAATTTTTTTTTTTTTATCTTGAGATAGGTTTTTAACAAGTCACCAGATTGCTCAGGCTGGGCTAAAACTTGTAATCCTCTTGCCTCAGTCTCCTAGAGTATCAGAATTACAGGTAGGTGTGTGGCACTATGCCCAGTAAAACCTAGCCAGTTTTAATGTGGGCTTTGCAAATAATTTGGACACCAGATATAAAGTTTAAAGAGCTCAAAGGCATATGCAAAGATAATTAAGAAACAGGCATAGTTGTAATGTGATCTAATTGAGCACTTCTGATAATGACCATGCATTTTTTTTTTTTCACAAAGTACTACTGGATGTCATCTGTTCTTTTGCCACTTTGTTGTGCTTGCCTCTGAGAAGGCTTTGGGAAATTTCACTTCAGAAGATGAGAAAGAGGTTAATCAGTCAGACCTTTCTGCTTTCTGCACTATTGCTGGATCTCTGACAGTGACATTCTCACCTGAAATTTGAAGGGAAGGTTATGAGCGTAAAGTATTGAGAACAAGAAGGATTCAACAGAAGACAAGTATTGATATGGTGATCACTGCTAGTACAGCCTCCTGTTGGCAGTTCTACCATTTCTAGCTTCCTTTAATAACAAATCTATCAGTCATTTACATTGTGCAACTTTATTTCCTTTTAAATCTATACCATCTGGGAAAGCAACACATTTCATACCTGTATTTGCTGCCAAATACAGAAAGTAACATTTTCCTTTTTACATGTCCTAACGACATGACACTTTGATCTTGTATTTCTTTTTTCTGACAACTCTATAGTGACCAAGGGATCTCGTTCAGGATTATATGATGTCAAGGAGTAGAGAAAAGATTATGGCAGGTGAATTCAGGAAGGAGTGGATTCCAGTCTTTTCTGAGCCTCTGCTCTTAGATAAGTGCAGTTCCAAAGACTGTAAAGATGAAGTGAAAGATGACACAAAACACATGACAAAGGACCTGGCAGATAGCATCGAAAAAACTTCTGTCCCTGAGAATTTCTACAGGGCTGGGAGGGAGGTTTTGGCTGTTTACAGTTAACATAAAGGTGTATTGCCTTGAAATTCCAGTTGCTCGGTTGGACTAATCGCACTGTAGCCGCCCTGGCTGCATGTATTGGGCAGCACAATTAAAGGCTGTTTCTGTCATTGCGTGGGTTTCTGTGGGACAGCATTGCCCTCCGATAAGAGGTTGTAAGTGTGGCTTGTGTGACTGCAGGGCAGAACTCTAAATGTTACCCAGTGATAATTCATTTTAACATTAACTCCAATACCTGCAGGTGGCTCCTGGTTACAGCACAGTTCTAGACTGTCACAGAATTCCTCAGACACCTTCAGATTTTAGTTGGCAGTTTGTGATTTTTCGTGTGATCCCACTGATTCCAGATGACTTTGCCCACTCTGAGTATCATTGATGTGTATGTCACCCACTTTCTTTCCCTCCAGTTGCACTTAAATCAGCCCTTGCCTGGTGATCTTAAGTGCTTGGCTACCTCCAGCTTTTTAATTTGAAACTCATGTATCCCACTGGATATCACTAGCCTCATTTATTTCTAAAACGAGCTTCCAAATCAATACAGGACTTTTTGTGGCGTGCCTCACATGACTCAGTGAGTGACAGGGTTTGGAGAACGTGTATAAGGAAGTGACAGCCTGTGGCAGGTGGTCTTCAGCACAGAGATGCGACACACTGGTGTGCCCCGAGTCATTTGCTGCTATTGCTAAAGTGTCAGCATTTGCAAATGATTCTCCTTTTTACTGTAAGATACTAAACCAGTCTCAATTACTGGGGGTCATCATGTCTGCTTTATTCATTTGCATGCCGGCGGGCTCACTGGAATGGGAAAGAGAGGTGGTATAGATCTGGGGCTGGGCGCGCTATAGTTGCTCTCAGGCCAGGCTTACTTATGAGATTGGGTCATTGATCAACATGTCATCTGTGTGTGTCACCATGGAGAAAACTGTTAAAAAGCACCACAAGCAATATGATGTCAAGCAATACATTATCCTGATGCCTGGTCATGGAGACTGATCATTTCTCCTCTGAACTGCCTGAATCTTGTACAAAGAAAAAAATAGATGACAGTCATTTGGTAATTAGACTGTTCTAAGTGTAAGAAGGCTGCCTTAAATGAACGTGTTGTCAGGGTGGAATAGGGTCCAGGATTCATTTTGTTGACAGAGAGAAGGGAAAGCTAATGCATTGGAAGGAGCATTAGTGGGGATTAGGACAGAGTTGAAAAGCAGAGTCTGGAAGGCTTCACAAGCAAAGAGAGGTTTAAACGTTTAATGGAAAAGGA
Organism: Hydrochoerus hydrochaeris; assembly: GCA_004027455.1. Classification (NCBI taxonomy): domain Eukaryota; kingdom Metazoa; phylum Chordata; class Mammalia; order Rodentia; family Hydrochaeridae; genus Hydrochoerus; species Hydrochoerus hydrochaeris. Next base: position 138,433 of record PVLA01003038.1, read on the forward strand.
GGAAAAGGTCACCCAAAGACATGTCTGAAGGTCAGGAAGTAATATAATAGTGCCAGCAGCATGCAGAATGATTATTTAACTCAGTTCTCCGAATGGGTTCAGGTTTTTGTTTGCAGAAGCCTTTTCTGTTTAGAATAGACATAATGAGGGAATTTGGCATCTGTTCCTGTCTGACTCCTTTACTTATGGGCAGAACAACATTGTCATAGAAAAAGATTACATGTTAGAAATTCTCATTGGACTCTGTCATCTTTCTGCCCTGATACAAATAAATGATTATCTACGTGAAATTTCATGCAAAGGAAAATTGGCGATCACTTCTAATGCATCTTGTTATTCAGGTAAGTAGCATCGGATGTGTACTTCCTGGTTCTGTCAGGATCCAGTTCTGGAAAAGTTCATTTTAGAAAATGGCAGGTGGGCACCAAGACCCCATCAGACCTTGAGATGCTGGAGGAAGAGGGAATCTGGCTAATGTAGTATCATTTGCCTGTTTAGTTTGCCGTTTCATTGCTGTCAGTTACATGGACTTAAAAGCCCACTAGAGAAGAGCGTGTTCTGTCTGTAAGAAGAGCAGGCACACGATCTGATGTGCCTGTTCTATAAACAGACCGAGGCTTCATTTTTAGACAGGCATGGGTTTCCGTTTATTTGACGACTAATTATAAATTGGAACGATGTTCCTTTTGATGGACAATTCAATTGCATTTAAATTCAAATTAACATCTGCTGTTTATACTTTATATCATGCAATCTACCTGAATCTATACAGAAGCTGTTAAAGAATTAAAGATCTGTGGCAGGAGAATCTTTATTTCTGAAGGGTTTAAGGGAAAAAGAAGAGTACTGTATGCACCCTCCTTAATGGAACCAGCTTGTAGTTGCCTTTGAACAAGAATTGTCTTTTTTCTGCCCACAGATGTATCAAAGAAAGTTGTGTAAATTAGCCCAAACCTACTTTGCTACAAAGGAGGCTGCTAAGGGTTGGAGATACAGCTCCGTGGCGTTACACCTGCCTGGCAAGTGTGAGGTCATACGTTTGATTCTTGGTACCAAAAACAAAACAAAAACCAAAGGTGAGGGCAGCTGCTCAAAATGTTAGACATTTTTCAAATTATAGATGTGTTTTGAGTGAATGAATCACGCCTGTTTTATTCTGTATTTCTGTTCCGGTACTGTCTTCTATTGACATCAGAGAATTCAAATTCCAGAGCCTCTTTTCATGCGGAGATTCATTTACAGCTATCCCTGATACGCGTGAACCACGTATTCAGGAGCAGTAATTCTTAGCTAATCAGTTTTTAAAGACTTCAAGCCTGATGGGGAACAATTATCTGTGACTCATAGTTCTGAGTATTTTGCTGTCCTCAAAGCAAGTTGTGTTCACCTACAGAACGTTTGATGCTGCTACAGAGGATGCAGGAACCAAGTATGCACAAGTTGCCAAATGGGTGAAGACTGGTTGTCCTTTTGTCACCTGACAAGCATAAAAAGTGCAGGGAGGGGGTGGATAATTGGTGCTCCCAGGACTCTACAGAGTGTGTCTAAAGAGAAACCCAGCACACTTACAGGTGTTATCTATTAAATCATAGACTCGCAGCACTGGCACGACCCCAGAAGTATTTAGGCTAAATATATAAAGTGATAGGCAGTTCTTACAATGTGATACTGTGTCCAAAATTAGTCCTCGTACCTAAGTTACAAGGCTGAAGAGGCATCTGACACCATTAAAAGGTCACTTTTGTCTTTCAAGCATATTAGTACAATGATATCCCTCCTTATAGAAGATTTTAATGTTAAATCCACATAAAATTATAAAAAAATGCAGTAGATTTTGATGGGCATCTACTAAAATAAGACTTCAAGATCTTTGCGTGTTGTAACCATTTATTTATTTGTTTTTACTTTTTCCGTTTTTTTGGTACCAGGGATGGAACTCATGACCTTGCACCTGCCAGGCTAGCACTTATACCAAGGAGATAAATCCCCATCCTAGGTGTAACCATTTATTGACCAGGTATTCTTTTTTTGACAGATTTATCCAATCTAGTTAATTATTAATAACCCTTAGCTGAGATAAGTAAATGTGAACCTTCACAGAGAGTCTCAAGACGGAGACCAAACCCAGAGGTCCAAGATTGCAAATCCCTGGAATCCTCCCTACCAGCAGCTAATCTTTTCTTTAACTCTGGCAAGCTGTCTTATCCTCCCTAACACTACATCTCTCCAGAGTTCCTCCTGGTTAGCAGAGATCAATAAACGACTCAAGCTCTACTTTTAAATTTTTCCTCCATTGATGCCTAGAATTGTCTATAGAGGCTGAAACAAAGAGACAGAGAGAAGGCTAAAGATCTACCAGGTACTGGAGATTTCGCATAGGGAAGAGAAACCACCTTGCAGATGGGCAGGGACAAGAATTGACTGCGACCTTGTGCATCTCTCTCATTCTCCCAGCATCCCAAGCACAACTTCTGCTCACTCAACTGGATCTGTCTTTCAAAGAGAATGCAAATTACAACAACAACAACAAAATTTAAATGTGGATGCAAACACATAGGCCTAGTGGTAGTATATTTAAAATCAGACTGCCAGAATATTCCTGATAGCATGATCAAAACATAGTCATTTTAGCCCAAATTAAGAGGAAGCCAACTCATAGTCAAAAGTTTGCTTCAAAGTGGTGAGATTGGAGTGGAATAAGTTACTGCAAAGAAAACCCATTCCTTTATTTTTGGAGAGTATGTGCCTAAAAAAAAATTGATGTCAATTTAAAAATGGGCAAAAATCTAGCTATCTTGCTAATAAAAACAATCCACAGAGAAACAAGTTCAATTAAACCCAGTCCAAATCCCATAGAGTTACAGAAATGAAGTCGGGCATGGCGGGACACCTGTAATCCCAGGACTGGAAGGCTGAGACAGGAGGATCACAAGTTTGATTGGGCAACTTAGAGACCTTGTTTCCAATAAAAAATAAAACTCTTTGGAGTAGCTCAGTGAAAAGACCCTGTGTTCATTCCCCAGTACCCCCCATGCATAATTTTTGTTCCATAAATGCAAAATTAAAGCATTTGATACTACTTAAAATCAGAGAGGATGCTGAGGTCTGCATGTCTGTACCCGCTCCCACCCCAGATGCATGGGCTCACTCTCCAAGGGGAGGAAGCATCAGGAAGTAAGTACTTGGCAAGGAAATTAGGTCAAGAGAGTTTTGGCCCTCACTAGTGAGATGGGTGCTGATGAAAGAGGCCTGAGAGAAGCCCCTCGATCCTTCTCCATGTACCAATGAAACCTGAAGAACCCAGTGTACATGGCCCACGAGAAATCGCCCCTCACCAGTGGGCAGATCTGCTGGCTCGGGAGCCTGCGTTTCCTGGTCCCCACGGCACTGGTTTGTTGTAGCAACAACAACTAGCCTGCGGTAGTTTGTTGTAGCAGCCTGAAAAGATGAAGACAGACGCCATCTCAGACACTGTGGGTGGAGCTATAAGCATTTCTGAAATGTGATCATTAATCAAAATGCTAATTTTGGTTAGTTTAATTAATTCCTAACACCCTTGACTCAGCTACTGTCACCTCCCAGGATTTACCCTAACTCTACATTCACACACCGAGGTGTTTCAATGAGGTGAGCAGCAAACACCAAAGTCTCCAGCAGCAGGAGACTGTAGATACATTGCTTTCATGCATTGAAACAGAATCACTTACTTCATCTGTGAAAAGAATGGGTCGGTGCCCATGTGGAAAGAGCTTTAAGGTATATTAAATGGAATGCACAGTATGTGTGCATACAGGTATGTAGTCCACTTTTTAAGTATATGCAAAAGTCAGTCGTGTTACCAGCAGAATGATTAAAGCCATAAGTGGTAGATGTTTATCTTTTATAGCTTCCTTTATAGTTTACCTTTCATTTCCCATTTGAAAACATGTTATATTTGCCTAGATTTCGTTTCATTTGCATTCAATAAACTTCAATAGACACACACACACATATATGTGATATGTATGTGTATGTCCATTCACCCATAGTTTTGTAAATTTTTCTTCAGATAAAGAACTTAACGGAGTCTTTGCCATGTGTCACTTGACGTCTTTAGTGGAAATTTTAATTGTTGATCCTTTCTTGACTGGTCACTGATTTAATCTAATCCAAAATGCTATTCTACTCACATCACTTGCTTCTTCCGTAACATTAACCAGTGAGTTAACTTGTCTTCTAGGCTATTATTGTTGAGTGTTTTTATTGGTAAAAATAAGTGCAGTGCTGGTGGCAGAGACGCTGTAAGGATACAGCAGTAAGGTAGCTATGCACCTAGGTGATGCCGGAAACGTAAAAGTCACTGCATATATGTTACTTGTCATTTATCTGATGCTTTGTGTCCCCTTATCTCTGTGACCTCTCCCCTTTTCTTTGCCTCTTTCTGTTGTGCCACATGAGGTGGTGTGGATAGAGCGCAAGCACTTCAGCTGAGCATACTATGGGTCGAGCATACTCCTCCTAAATGGCTGGGGGACCTAAGCACCATGTGTGACACTGCTTTCAGTGAGTGACTCGCAAATTAAGTTTTGGAACATGATCAGTTTTGGAGGGTGCCGGGACTGTGACTAAGCGTCCAGCAAAGATGCATTCTTTCTCCATCACTCATTATCTGCGACTCAGTCGTGCTTTTCTCTGCCTTCAAAGAGTGTGATGTAGCTCTCAAAAAAAAAAAATCCTTTGGTTTAAACACTGAGAGCCAAAGCACAGTACCCATGGAGAGTATGATTTACCTTCAACATGGGGAATTGGGGATGCAAATTTACTGATCTTTGCTATGTGGCAGACGTGGTGCCTGCTGTGGCGTAAGTTAACTGGTTTAATCTTCAAATACCACTCTCTGAATCTCCTGAAACAAGAAATAGGCTCAGACATGTTAAGCAACATGTGCAAGGTCAAGTTCCAGTCATGGCAGAATCCAAGTTCAAATCCAGGTCCAGGTGGTAGCAGGATTCATACTTCTTGTGTTTATTGCTAACTGATTGAGGTTTACCACTCCGGTGATTGTTGTATCTCATTTGCAAACCTGCTCTTTATATTTTTCTACAATGCTGGCATTGCAATGCATGGCTCCATGTATGGCTCCCCTATGCAGCTGTAAACTTGCTGTTTAAAGAAGAGTTGGACAGCTCTTTTGAGCTCAGTGGAGTAATTTTTCAGGGACTGGCTCCTACAAGAATACTTGGCATAAGCTGTTATTGCTTGGATGGTGGCATTCGTTAGTTAAAGGAGTTGATTTTGTGTCAATGGGCTGTTTCGGTGCTCCTGCTCTTACAGCTCTGAGTTGGGGGGGCTGGTATTATGGATTGAAAACTGGTGGTCAACTTAATGCCAGCTGGATTACATCAGCATGGAGCTAGGTGTAGATGTTTCACCTGAGGAAAGTTGCCAGCATGAATAGAGACGCGGAGAAGGCGAAGCTAATCACATTAGTGTGTTAAGGTGTTAATGCATTGAGGTGTTGTGGATTCTCTTACATGTTGCTGTAAAGCCATTGGTTCTCCTGGAGAAGCTCTGGTGCTCACATTGAGCACTGCTTCCTGGCTCTGGAGGGGAAGATATGTGCTGCTTGGTCTCCAGGATGAACTCGTCACACTGGCTTCCTGGCATGTACTCGACTGTGCTTGTCATCGGAGGAGCTCGGGGCCTCTGAGTCACTGAAGATGGTTGTGGTGCTTTTCAGGACAGCCCTGGTCTTTGTTGTGAGTATGACTTCTCAGCTCCAGCGTAGAACCCTCAACCTACCAGCACAGCTCCTTCACCCTGCTGGCACAGACTTTCTGGCTTCCACCGCTGACCTTTGGGCCTTCCCAGCACAGATCGGTAAAAGAGACTGGTGTGAGTCCTTCTTGTGGGCTCTAGACCTCCAGTTGGACTCGTGGGAGGCACTGTCCTGAGCTCTGGGTTTTCATCTGGGACATTGCTTCCAGGCCCTTGGCTGAATATTCTATGTATTCTATGTCTTTAGTGTTGTGGATAGATTTCCTACATTTTCTTGTGTAACCCTGGGTGACCGTCATAAAAACTCCATTATAAACTCCATGTCCTGATTCTAATTGTTCTCTTTATAACCCATGACTACAACAGCCAGCACTCCTCAGACCGCCACCCCTTTGCTGAGCACATCCGGTAGGGTTCAGTCGGCATGCTGCAACTTGCCTGCTCATGGGTACTGATTCGCTAGTGTGGCCGCTTGGGTTTTGGACCCGTGAGAAAGGACCCTAGAGAATATGCTGTACGTTGCTCTTCCCTCCTTACGCACTGTCACTGCCCCACCTGCTGTCCCTGCTCTGTTACTGGTTCCTTTGGTGTTAGATCTACGCCCAAATGTGATATATTCAGAGTTGATTGATTGTTTATTTATTGGCCTTGGCATTGAATCTCGGGCCTTTCCACAGAGAGAGCTACATCCCCAGCCTGTTTCTTTCGTCTTTTTATTTGGAAGCAAGATTGTGTCACGTTGCTCAGACTGGTTTCGAACTTGTGGTCCTCCTGCAGCAGCTCCTGTCATGCTGGGATGATAGGTGTGCACCATGGCGCCTGCCTCAGAGGTGGATTTTCAGTGCAACGTCCGATCTCCACTTCCTGTGGTGTCTCCCCTTTGTGTTTCATGCCTAAGAAAACCAACGTTCTTATTTTACCCCCATTTCTTTTAGTATTGTTTGAGACACTTGGGCTAGATGGAATGATACTCTGGACTTTGTTAATGGCTGTTGCTCCATTACAGATATCCTTAGGGAGTAATGGCTGAAAATAATCTGTACTTGTTGACTTTATGATCATGTGGGTTAGTGATATAAGATCTGGTTGACCGAGTACTTTTTCTAGACTCGGTTAGACTTCTTGATAAGCCTGTGGTCAGCTTTCAGGTCATTTCTAGACCAACTTCCTTTAACGTGGTTGGGATTTCACATGTGTAGGCTTTTCAGGCATAAGTGGTCTGGCTTAGTGCTGGTCCACATGGTGTCTTGTGTTCTAGCAGGCTGGCCTCAGTCAGCTGTGTTCTGAGAGATGGCAGACCAGAAAGACTCTTAAAGCTGGGCTCAGAATGCCCATGTCATTATCTCCACTGTGTTCTTCTGAGCCAGGCCCTTCTGTATGGCCAGTAGGGGAGGGGTCTCTACCCCTTAAAAGAACTTTGATGCCATCTTGCAAAGTGTATGATGCAGGAAGAAGTGGACAATTTGAGTCCTTTCTCTGAGAAGCCCTCCAAACCTCCCTTCTTTGTTGCTGTTCTTTTTCTCTTGCAGAGTAACTTTTGGTTCCTGGCTATCCTTTGCCAAGGTCCTTTCAGGGTGAGCTTAGTGACTCTCCTGACAGGTGAACCCTGGTTTGCTTGTGATGTTTACGAGAGAAATTGTGAAAAGACTTGTGAAGGGAGAGGTTTCTAGAAGCAGAGCTCGTGTGGAAGCAGGGCTGTGGAATTCTGCAGCCTACCCACTTGGTACTGGATCTGCCTTGTCTCAGAAGGAGTATGGAGATCCTGTGGGAGGCCTGGGGGAGATGGACCCCCAGCCTGCTGTCCTGTGGGGACACTTTCTACCAGGCTCTGATACAAATCAGGACAGGTAATTGAGGCTGCATAACATCTTCCTTCTCCAAGCTTATTCTCAGCTCTCAGTGCTGCCAAGTAATTGTAGTTGTGTCAGAAAGCAGGTCATGCTGGTCTGCTTCCTTCTGTGGAATACTAAATCCTCTTTGTTGTTCCTCGAGAAACTGATTCTGAGATGAGATCAGCATGACAAACACAGATTAAATTAGTAATTATTAGGTGGCAGCAGTTTTCAGCAGTGGGTGTGTGCGCGTTGAAACACCTGGGAAGAGCTGCTTTAAAGAAAAACAGCTCCTTTGCAGGCTCCTGCTTCTCCTGTCTCTGGCACCCCTGCCCCGAGGTGACTTTCCATCCTTCTGTGCCTGCTCCAGATCCCGGGGGCTGACCCCAGGAGAAGGACTCCCCCAGGCCTGTGCCGGGTTGGGTTTGGCACAGAGAAGATGAAAAGAAGGAAGAGAATGGACAGCGGCTGGATCTGGGGACTGCGGCTCTCAGGGGGCCTCCTCCTGGGCTCCAGAAACGCTTCCAGGGCTGTGCGGGGCTTCTCCATGGAGTCTCCTCTTTCCCTAGTGCATCCGGTGCATCTGCATCCCTGGATGACTTGATTAACCCTGGTGGCCCTGCTTTGGACTCTCCCCGTTCCCAGATGTTCTTATTCTGGGAGCCAAAGACCCCAGTGACATCTCATAGATGTGAAACAGAGGGCTGGTAACCCTAACCAGAAAAAAAAAATTAAGTGAACTTTCATTCTCATGCTTTGAAACTCAGTTATGAGACTTGATGCTACATTGTATTATTTAAATATGGGTAAGTAAATAAGCATATTTATTCCTACACTGAAGTTTTTTTTTTCTAAAAATATTTTGTCAGGTGAGTTTTATTTCATTGAAATCCTTTTGTTATCCCTTTTCTGTATTTTTTTAATTGGGTTCATTGACTTCGCCAGGCCCCCAAATTTCATCACACACACACACACACACACACACTGCAGAACTTCTGAATTATCTGAGTGAATCATATTTCCTGCAGGACCATGACTGATATAACACAAGTTTCCCAACTTATCGGCCAGGAAATCTGTTTTTCATGCTCATGGATTAGTGCTTGATGGAACTAGGCTTTCACGAAATGCACTTAGCAAATGATGCACTGCAGGAAAGGTCAGGGACAGGAGAGCTGATGTCATGGGAGAGCTTCAGGCACAGGAGTGGTTCATCGTGGAGAAGGTTGGAGCAGAAAGGGACCGTGGTACTCTGGCCCCATCATTTGTACTCCGCAGCATTCTTCCTCTCCAGACCCCACACGTTGCACCTTTGGGTTCCATGCTCTTGCCATGCAACACCTCTCCCCTCCATCCCTGGTTGCAACCTTCTCCCCAGATCCTGAGCCCCGATCCCATGGCGCTCTGTTTTATTCTCATGGTGAGGATGCCATAATGGGCAAAGTATGTGCTACCACCAGACGTACAACAAACAAAACAGTCATTCATCGCCCCAGCAAGGCTCAGTGGTCACCTTCAAGGCGGGACCAGTCTCAGCTCTTTTACCTTTGTCACTGAAAACACGTGATTTAGTCCTGTCTGGAGAGGCAAGCCAGCCAGAAAATTAGACATTTTTCTAATTTATCTCTGGTTCCCTACTAATTAACCACGAAGAACCAGAGGTGACCACTGCTGGGATATTGCAAACGCACGCTGTCCTCCATTAACTCTGCTCTTTGTGAGCAGTGTTTTCCTTCTGTTTACTTTGGTATTCTCGGGCCCTAATACCAGGAGCTCAATTATGCATAGTAGATGACTAAATGAGATGCAAATTTAAACTAGGGTGAAAGGGTTTGCTTTGTCAACAGATTTAGGAACTGAAAAGCCATACTGAAGAAACTTCACAGACAGCATTCATATTTTATTCTTCATCAGGTCCACTGAGGGCCACATGTGTCCTGGTGAATGCTTGCTGACTGAGTCATGACCCCAGATTTCATCTCATTCCTGAAAGGCAGACCCAGAGTTAATACATTTACCCTTTAGAAAGGTAAACCCCCTATATCAACCATTTCCCTAAATATCTTGTTCTGTAGTTGTTTACAAAATATTTATAAGGATTGTTGTGAATATCATGTTTGATTTTTGTTTGATAATATCAGTGCTGAAACCTAATGCTCATAAGACAAACTTCCAGATCTTGGGTTGGGCCTTATTCTGTTTTGTTTCATTTGATTTCGGTATATCCAATGGCATGGGCAGCTGGTTCATAAATAGCACAATATGTTATGTAGCCATTTTGGATTTACTGTTGTCTTGTTTGGGAGTCTTTTATTGCATTCATTATTTTGTTTTTATTGGTTCTGTTTTGTTTGATTTTTACTATGTGTGAAGGTATCTGCAGCTATTATGAAGACAGCAGGAGGCATTATGATAACCATTGTTAATTTAGTATTGCTCTTAAGTCCTATGTCACTTACACTGGTTTGTTTTGATTGACTTTATTCTGTTTTATTTTGCTTGGTTTTATTCTCTTTAAAATAAAAAAAAGAATAAAGACTTGCAAGAAACAAACAAAAAACTAGCTTCCAGATAATAATTCTTTGATACTTACTTTAAGAAATATAGGGAAAAAACCCATTTTCACTTATCCTTTTTAACTGCTTATGTGGAATGTATAATAACATATGTAATGCTATATTATATATAAATATTCCAAAGCCTTAAGTATATTTTCCCTGATGACTAACAATCTTTTCTCATTCTTTCCAGACTCTTTTATTGAAGTAGGAAAGATTCTGTTTTTATAATTATCTTATTAAAGTACTAGAAATCATCCATGATGCTTTCATTTACAAATTGTTCTTGTCTTTTAAGACATTAATTTCCAAACCAAAAATCACCCTGAGAGGAGTGTTTTCTACTTTTCATCATTCTGTCTGTTTTAAGCCCGTAACTTTGTGTTCCCGAGAGAGTTATTATCTCTTTTCCCTTAGAGCCTTTTAAAGGCCTTACTGAAGTTTGAGTTTTCTCCAAGTTTTCTCCCTTTGATGTTCATTTTGTTGTCACCTGTGGCAGTGCTTTTTAGGAATTTTTATACTGCAGTCAGAATTTCGAGCTACGCTTCATATGGCCAGTTTGCCAACACCAGAGTGCCGTGCTGTCATCCCCTGGCAGATGGCTCCAGTGTTACCCTTCGGCTTTGAAGGGGAGGCTTAAAGATGAGCTTTCTGTGCCTGCACTTGAATGGTTGGTAAATAAAGTAGATCATTTCTGCCTGGCAAGTAAATCTGTAGATAGCATGGGAGTGGATGTTGTCCTGCAAAATGTAATTCTGGGATTTATGCTTGGTGCATATAGGTATTGACTTACTCTTTGCGCTGCTCCAGTTGCGTTCTTGTACCCTGCTGTGGTTTCCCCGGTACCTGTTTCTGCCTCCCATGGTCAGTGTCGGCATGGGAGTTTCTTTTGGCCCTTTGCTGTACCTGCTGCAGCTCTGCACCTGAAAAGCAGGACAGCTGACAGAAGGGTGGATTTAAAGGACATTAACAGGATCTGAGTGATAGCCTATAGGCACAGCACTCCGGCTTCAGTCTCTGACCTCTCTGACATCTATTACTGCTACCCTGATACCTTCTTGGTATGTTTCTGGCTTTTATATATGTTTTAAAGGAGAAGATGGTGAAATTGGTGCCTATAGTTGCTTTCCTTTTATAGGTCTGCCATAATAAAATGCTACATACTAAATGGTTTAAACAAAAGAAATTGATGAGCCCATAGGTGTGGGGCCCAGAAGCTAAGCACAAGTTGTTGGCAGTGTTTGGTTCCTTCTGTGGCTGTGTGGAAAACATGGCTGATGGCGTTTTCCTAGTTTTCTAGTTTCTGGTAGTTTGCTAGAAATTTTCTGTGTTCCTCAATTGTAGAGGTATCCAGCTTTGTCTTCGTCTTCGGTATCATTCTCCCCGCTGACCCTCTCTTGTCCACTTTTATTCTTCTTGTAAGAACTTGGTCATAGTGGACTGGGAATCTTAGATCATCTCTAAAGACCCTGTTTCCAAATAAGTCATGCTCTCAGCTGTTGGGGATTGGGACATATGTGCTGGGGAGATATACCTCAGCCCGCATGGTGTCAGAGATAATCAAGAGCTGTGGGTGTCTGTAAAGGAGCCACAGAATGAGCTGGGCCTGCCTTGTCAGCCACAGACTTTGCCTTGCAGGCTTCTTTTCTCCAACCACCTACAGCCCTTTTTCCACGACAGTCTATATCTTTGCTCTGGTTCATGTCAGCTCCTGTGGTTGTTGCTTTTCTGGTTTTTTCTTATTGTCCTTCATGTCTCAAAAATGCTCTCCATTGTGAATTTTCAAACTGATAAGTTGGTTGGTTCAATATAGTATGTCCTGTCCCCAGACTTCTCTTTCCCCCATTCTGCCTGCTTAGGGTAATTGCAACTATGGCTACAAAACACAAATGCTCAGGAGCTCATGGTGGGGAGGCACACAGCTTTGATCAGTGACCATCCCCAGGGCCATCATGATGTTGAATCAAGCACTGTAAGATGACCACTATGATCCCTGAGTCATAAAAATATTAAAATATCTACACACATAATAATGGAGATTATAAATGCTCATACTTTTGTTTTCTAAATGGTTAAATGCTCAGTTCCTTTCAAGTGATGATAGTGCAAATTAACTCCTTCCTTTCAGTATTAAAGAGCTGGTCTTGGATTTCTGTCTTGTGTTCTTTCTCTCAATGTGCCAAGTGTAATTAAAAACTAAAATGAATATTTAAATTTAAAGGATTTTATGGTGTTGACCTGCTCAGAGGACCCAAGGGAGATTTTTCAAGGGTGAGGTCCCTAGGTTAAATTATGCACATGTGCAAGACATCAGCAGAGTGCAAGAGCTCAAGAGCAGCCTGTGTCTTTATGTACAATTCTCATACATGTTGTTATCACATGTTTACATTCTTGTGTAGTGCTGTAGCCAGCTCATGCATGTTTACCTGAACTAAGTCATTGTTACATAACTGCATCCCACTGCTTACCTGCACTAAATAAGTGGGGTCACATCATCAGGGGTCCTTAGACACCCTGAGCTCTGAAATGGTCTGAATTGTTCCCCCACAGACACTAAAAGAGACATTGCCTCCACCCTTCAAACTACTCCTATGGCTTCAGGCACACTCATACATTCTTCTTGTCACTTTCTGGAGCAATTCTGAATATCCTGTAGTTGTAAATATCTAGTTCCGGTTTCATGGCTGCCTCAATATCCTGGGTCAGTTCAAAACATTTACTTGTCATGTTTATTTTGATTTGGGGGAGGAGCCACAAATCACACAGGGCCACGGCCAGGGCCAGGGCCATGGTGTGAGGGGGATGAGGACTCAGCATCATGTTTCTATGAGCCTGTTTTGTTGTTGGATAGTACTTGGCAGCATATTTTTTATCTCACCTTGTAAAGACCCTCAAGGAAATGGACTTGTAGAACAGTTTCAGAAAGCGGCAAATTGGCAGGTTGTAATCTCAAGATTCAGGGGGCTGAGGCAGGAATATTGCCATGAATTCAAAACCATCCTGGACTACATAGTGAGTTCAAGGCCAGCCTGAACTCTAAAAAAAAAAAAAGTAGCAAATGAGAGAAATATAAGGGGGAGATGTTTTTAGGGTAGTTAATAGCTGTGTATCTTTAAGTGTAATATATTTTTTAAAATTTAACCATTTATCCATTTTGTACGTCCTCCTTTCTGTCCTTACTTTCTGTGTTCCAGTCTTTGTCTTTGTGTCTCTCCAGACACAAAGAGAGAGAGACAGACAGACACACACACACACAGACACACACACACACTTTAAGAATGCAGCTGCCACAATTGAAACATAAAGGACACACACCCGCACTCACAGTGTGATTTCAGGACAGAAACAAGGCTCACTTGTCTCCAAGAATCCCCTCTCCCACCTGGGGGGACTTCGCCCCATTTCTGCCCCAGTGTGAAATGCCACATAGTGTTTGCGCACAAGTGCTCCTGTGGCAGGAATCATGTGCAAACCTTTACCTTGGGCTGCAAGCCATCTACCTTGAGCAACAAAATGCATGCTGAAATAAAGTCACTGAAATTGACATTATTAAAACTTAAATCCACATTATTAAAAATAAAAACCTTTGTTATCCCAGTGATGCCCCAGAGGAGTGGTTGAAATGCACGGGCAGCCAGAAATCTGGCCTAAGGACCAGCAGTTTACTGGAAAGAGCTTTGGTTGTGTCTGAAGACAAAACTGGATCACGTCTAACTGGTGCCCTTGACCTCAGGCAGTTCCCCTCCTTTGGCTTGACTCAGGTTCTTCTATGAGGATAACAAGCTGTCATTGCCAATGGTTGGGCAGATCAACTAAGATGAAATGCCACAGCACTTAGCTCTGCCTAGCCCCTGTAGGCCTTAGTAAATGTTTGTCTTCTTTCTATTTTGCATCATTTACTCTCCATCACTTCCATGTTGAAGTCACAAATAGGTAGAAAGAAAAAGGTGGAAGCCCGCGATTGCTTCTTTGTTACTCAGAGGTAGTCCTTTCCTTTATTTGGGGCTTGCATACATACAGTTCATCAGATGCATGAATTCTCATCCCAGAAAACCAAAACCTGGGAAGTAACTAGCACACAGGTGGGGTTTCCTTGAGAGGAGATAGGAGCAGGAATAACTGAGACAAGAAAGGCAGCAAATCTTAACCAATTTGAATCCACAGACCCAGTGCCCTTTTGGGTCTCTGGATGGTGAAAAGGGGCCAAGTACTTACTTCATAGTTCCACCTACTGATGAGCAAATATTGTGACTCTCTTTATATCCATCATGGCTTCTAGAAAATTGCCCTGCCTATGGCAGATTCTCAGTAAAGTGTTCAGTGGCTGGGTGATTTCTTCAATTAATCACTGCATGTTCAGTTGAAAAGGCCGTGAGAGATCACATATCCCAAACTGGTGTTTTGTGGCTGGGAATTTGAAGCCAGACACTGTCTCATTCCAGAAGGTGCTCCTGAGACTGTGGCCTGTGTCGTAGATCCCAAGCCAGGCTCCAACTAGGGCAGGATTCAGAACCTGCGTTTCAAACTGGAATTGGAGAAAAACTTGACTCCTTCCAGCTGCTGCCTCTTTCTCCAAGGGCAAAAATTCCCAGGTATTTTTTCATTGGCACTGGAGCCAAAGATCCATTTATTTCCCAATTAAAAACACCTCAACCATCAGATGCTGTTTCTTTATCTTAAGGGCTTAGCCTTAGGCCCCTGTAGCATGCTACTGTTTCAGATCTTTCCATGTTGGGCTCATGATGCTGTAAGAAAAATGGGGCTACGGTTTGTGGTCATGGGTATTTATTAACTATTGATGAGGTTCAGTAATTGTGCACCAAGAAGCTCTGTGCTACACAGCCTGTGCACAGTGTACAGGAACTGGCCTGGTCCATCAAGCACCTGCTGCCCCTCCTTGTGCATCTGTCCACTGTCCATGGTCCTGACCCTTCACTTCATCTACGTGCTGGTCACTTCTGAGCGCCCTTGATGTACTACTTACTACCTTTTGCTAATCAGATACTCCTCCACCTTCAGGACTGCTGAAGTTGCATTTCCTTGAAGCTTCTCCCCTGGACTATTATTATCCATTCATCTATTGGTCTCCCTTCTCTGCATCCTTAAAACCTTGCAGTTTGGCCATCCTTCTATTCTTTGTTGTGTCGTGCAGGGATAGAATATGCTCTGATTCTATTTTCCTTATGAAACATATTAAGCATTCAGTGAGTGAAGGGTTAGTCAAAGTGCCCTGGCATTAGGGTTACCAGGGAAAATGCAGGTGTCCGCTTGAAGTTCAGTTTCACATAAGCCATGGAAAACACTTAGATGGAATTCTGCCCCAAATCATGCAAGAAACATTTTTATATTTTGAAAATCATTGTTTATGATCTTAAATTCAAATTTAACTAAAGGGCTTGTGTTTTTATTTCCTAAATTTGGCAGCGCTAGCTAGAATTTTTTTTTCTTCAGGTTTCTCTAAACTAAAAAATTCTCCTTTGGAGTAAAGACTATTTAGGGATTTAAACAATTCACTAAATGTTTTAAATCTTTTTTTAACATTTATAGCACAGGTCTTCCAGAATTGTTTCTACTCCAGTTCTTGCCTGGGTAATTCTCATGTGTTTAATAAAATTTGTTGTAGCACACTTTTTTCTGTATAAGAAAAACCACATATGCAGAGTTGTCTCTCCTGGATACACATACATTTTACTAATCCTGGATTTCCATGGTTACCTATAAGAACAATTAGCAAACAGAATTGAAACAAAAAAGCACCATCAACAATTGACATACAAATGCATGAACATCTGTGGATGGTTCTGTGAGGGTGAAGCTTTGCTCACCTGGCCCTGCTCTCTCTGAGCTCTGGTACTGGCATGACCAAGATTTTTTCTTCCTACCTGGCTATTCTAAGTCTGTAGTTCTCCGTGTGTAACTGGAACCAAATGAGCAACCATGGATCATACCAGGAACTTGTCAGAAGGACACCTTTGTGGGCCTCCTGCAGTCCTGCTGCCTTAGAAACTCTGGGGATGCAACCACCCATCCCAAGCCCTCCTGGTGGCTCTGATGTGCTTTTCAAGAACTTCTAGGAAAACCAGTGCTTTCCTGTGTTTCTTCAGATGAAGCTCAAGAGATGGAGGGAGGAAAGGGAAGGATGTAAAAACAATTATCATAAATTACATATTGATGCTGGGTCCCCGTGATGAATGCAGTAATTCTGTACTACAGACATTCACTAATAAAAATTAAAATTTAAAATAAACCCAGGCTTTCAGATTTGAAACACATCAGTACTGAGTGGCTGCCATTCTGCTTAATGTATTTGTGAGTAAATCTAAACAGTGGCTGGACTCTGGTAGGCCCTTCTCCTGTTTTGCTTTCTTTTCTCCCTTCCTGTCGTCTCCTTTCTGTGAAGCTAAGATCTCATGTCTTCTCTTTCACCCAGTAAGGCCTGGTCATTCTGCTTCTTACCTTGCCTCCCCTCTATTCTTTGTCATCCTGGTTTATTTCCTTCTCCCCCCTCTTCCCTCTCTTCCCTCTCCTCCATCTTTTGCCCTTTCTTATGTTTGACTGGGATTTCCAGGCACCAGTGAGCTTCTCCATGCTGGCTGGCAATTCTCCTGTCCTTATCTTTCCCTCTTGTGAGTGACCCTGGACTGTCATCTTCTAGAAAGCAAGTGAAAACTCCCGCTCAACACACAGGAAAGCCTGCTCTTAGCTTCTTTTTTAGTGTCCTGCCTGCCAGTTCTCTAGAGTCTTCTCTCTTTTCCTTTCTCTTTGGCTCTCTGCTCCCACTTGCTCTCTGCTTTCTAGCGTCACTCCTCAGCAGCAAGGCCTTTTGATGTGTGCGTTACCGCTGCTGACATCTACTTCTCACCACTGTTACTCCCACTCTTTAAAGGCAGGGGTGCTTTTAGACTCTCACAGATATGTGAAGAATTGGCTATTTATTCAGGTTCTATGTAAGTAACTTATAATTACCTTTGTTTCCTGCACAGGACAGTTCTTCTGTTTGTTATTACATGACACTGTGCCACAGCAGTGTGTCCCTTCAGATGTCAATTAGAGAAGAAATATTTCCCAATTCTTATTCTGCTCTTGTTTCTAGCAACCTATCTTGGAGTTATCTGTAAGCCAGATAAAAATTAGAACCTCTGCCTGGCAATTGATTTTATACTAGATTTAACATACACATAACATAAAATCCACTGTTTTAAGCATTTGGACCAATGTTAACTTCAGCGATTTATAATACAGTCACGATACTTCTTCCTGGATGCTATTCCATTGACTTCTAAGCCTGCCCTTGGGAAAATGCTACACTGTTTTGATCACTGTACATTTGTAGTAAAATTCAAATATTCAAGTCCTCAAAACTTGTTTTTCCTCTTCAGGTTATTTATGTTAATTGGTGTCTTTTGAATTTTCACATCAATTTTGGGTTCAGCTTGTACATTTCTAAAGCAATGGCATTTGAGTTTTACTAAGATTATATCATATCAGTAATTAATATGGGGGAGAGGTAATGCCATCTTAATGTTATTGATTTTTCCAGTTTATGAACATAAGCTTTTCCAAATTGTGAAGGTCTTGAAAAACTCAGCAGTGTTTTCTAGTCTCAATATAGAAGTATTCACCTGATTAGTCAAACTTCTAAGTATTTTATTATTTTAATACTATTTTAATGGAGCTGCTTCTCTAACTTCACTTGCAGATACCTCATTGTTAGTGTATAAAAATGCAACTGAGTTTTGCATCTTGATTTTGTCCCTTTACCACATTTATTTATTTTAACCCTTTCCTTCCCTTTCCCTTCTGTTTTGTTTTCCTTTTTTTCCCCTTTTCTCCTCTTTTCTCCTTTTCTCTTTTCTCCTTTCTCTTCATTATTGATTTAGCTAGGAGACTCAGTTTTGTGTTTAAGGAGTGATAGAGGAAGGCAGGCCAGGTTCCCAATCTTAAGGGCAAAGCTTCAGGCCTGTTCTGGTCTCTGCTGCCTAGGAAAATAGGTAGCAGTTCAGAGAAACAAGGTATTACCAAAGTGCCTGAGAGACAGCCTGGGAGTGAAGTGCTTTGGGAATAAAGCCAAAGTGCTGACCTATATCTGGGACCTCTGAGGTCCTGTGCAGGCCCAGGACTGTGTGGAGCTCAGGAAATACCCAAGAAGTCTCAAGGCAGACTCCCTGAAGCCAAGATGCGAATTTGAAGGCAGAGACTAAAACATTTGCTGTGAAAGTCCTTGCCAGAAATCACTTTAGCACTGGGCAAATTCCCATTCAGGCGAGATAGAAGTGGCCTTTCTGGGCTGGCCTTGCAGGTGGACAGCAGGCAGAGGACTAGGAATGCTCTGCTTGTCTCCCTGGTGCGCGGACTGTGGCCCTCCAGGCTGCTGCTGAGCTGCGTGGTTGGGGACAGCACTAGCGTAAGTGAACTCCCGGATGCGCACAGAGAATCAGCCAGCTGTTTGCTTGTTTTTGTGATTGTTTTGTTTTTATTTTTTTCTTTCTACTAAATATTATTTGGATTGTTGCAAGCTTCTGGTTGACTGCTACAGTTCTGCAAAGGTAAATTCCATTATTCTTTCCCAGACTTTCCATTGCTTCCCTTGAGAGGCATGTTTTTGCCATGTTCGGTAACATCTGGGAATTAGTTCTTGAAGTGAGGGGAGATATGCCCCTTTCTCGGTAGCTTGAGAAATGGATCACATACACTAGGTACATTCCAGCCCGACCAGAAAAACGGGAGAACGGTGTGAGTTCTCTCTGGGTCTGTGTGTCCCTGTTTTTCCAGTGTTACATACATTAGATCTCTAAATATTTAACTTTATGATTTATGACATCATATGCTTATCCATGGTCAGATAGTAGCCACATCATAAATTCATACCACATTTTAAAAAATGTACCAATGCTCCTTATATTATTGGTCTATATTTCTCTTCTATCACGTTATGCAAAGCAGTTATTTTCCAACCTTCTACTATAAAGGAAAAATTTTTTGAGAAAATAATTCTGACTGCCCTCAGATAAATCCTGCGGTTACTGGAGGTTATCAGGAAGAATAATTGCTCAAGTACATTTTGCATGGAGGAAATTGTGCTATGGATGTGATTAGGCTAAGGTTCAGTTCCTATCAAAACGAATAAGAAAATAGAGAGGAATGCTTCACCGCTTTTGACTATCACAGACAGACGATCTCTAGGAAGGAGGATGTAGATTACGAGGGAGCTGGCAGCAGCAACAGCACTGGACTGGGGTTCAAGGTGTAGCTGTGGTCATGTCTGTCACTGATTGACTGTGGAGCCTTTAATGCTCTCTAAAGCTCAATTTATCATATAACCACTGAAGGGATTTGCTCAGCCCCAAGTCGCAAGCCAGTGGCAGTGACATTGGATCTACTGTGCTGGATAACGCTTGTCTGCTGTTCAATCAAATGGATACATATACTCGAAAGTCCTCTCAACTGTCATAACTTTTTGTGCCTTGAACAGAATTTTATCAGTGGTAGGAAGGGACTGCCTGGGATTCAGCACCATTCTTAGAAATAAGGTTGACCTAGGGAAGATTCTAGCTGTACTTCCTAGAATCCCAGTCAACTTGGCAGTGAGGCCACAGTCATTTGCGTCTGCCAGAGCTCCAGAGATGTATTTTTCTTTTATGTATTTACTTATTTTTAGTTTTTCTGCTAATCAGTTGATGCTTACCACCCCTGATGGTTGTATTCATCACGGGGAGTCGGTGCATGTACCTAACGCCTCTTAATTCTCTTCACACCCTCTATCTCCTCCCTTCTCTCCCCTCCTTCCATCTCTTAGCCCTCTTCCCATTTGCAAAAGACCTTTCATGCTGTGAATTCTCCATGTTCTGTTTGTTCCAGATCTGAGAACATGGGGTACCTGTGTCCAGGCTGACTGCTGGACTCCCCTGGTCCCACATGCAATAGTTAACCCACTTACTGATCACGCTGTGACTCTGGGAGGAAGTGACCGACCACAGAGGGGCCCCATCTCACCAGCATTGGAACATTCTTCTGTGACAAATATTTCTTGAAAACTGTCCCACATGTCCCTTCCTAGACTTCTCCTGTCAAGGGAGACAGGAAATAGTGTGAAAAGATCATGAGACGAGGGTGGAAGAGATGGGAACACTTGTCTGGACACTGTCTCTTTAACTGGCTTAGAGTCTTGGGCCTTCATCTCTAAGATGCCTGTTAGCAGTCACTGTGGGAGAGTGGTATGCAGCACCTCAAAGGGCTCTGCGTGTCAGGCTACTCCTGAACATGAGGCTTGGTCTGCACAGGTGGGACTCCATCTGGTCTTCTTTTCAATCAGAATTGATTGAATTCTGTTTGCTTTATATATTTGAGCTTCTGGGTACAGAGAGCCCTTGGAGGCCTTGACACTCTTATACATCACCTGTCCCCTTGCTCCTGAACTCCATGCTTCTAGTTTAAGGGCCCCCAAACTGTGCAACTAAAAAGCAAATGGGAGTTTCACAATAGTAATCAAAGAATCGCCAGGACCCTTGAAGAGAGGTCAGCAGTTAGCAAGAATTGTGGGGCAATGTGGCGGAAGGCGCTTGCTTGTCAACTGTGCATTTACTGATAATGAGGATGACAAAAGTACCTTAACAGTAGCTATTTTTGGTGCATTCGTGTTCTTTTTCACTGTAGTGCATTTTTATTTTTGTCATATTTTTCTGAACAATAAATAAAGACAGCATTAATATTCATGAGGGGTTGTGGGAAGAAAATGTTGAGTTATTTTGCTCTCAGGGACACAAACCACTGAAGAAAAGAAGCTGTAAACTCATAGTTGGAGAATAAAATACCAACAGCAATAATAATGATCTGCCTAATCTCTGGGGTACCCTAGAAGCTCACAAGATTACCTAAACTCATTTATGAGAGGGAAACACATTGCAAGACCCCATATCTCACCTTTATGTGCCTTGATTTGACCCCAGAAGTATTCTGAGCCCGTTCTAATTTTCTCACTTACAACAGAAACTTGAACTTGGATACAGAGCCAAGAGTGCTCCTCAGAACAGTGATGTGAATTATACTGAGCTTCCAGTATTTGTATTTTTCCCAATAGATTTTGCTTTCCTTGTGGACAAGGAAGCCGTGTTCCTGAAAGTGCCCATTGTAGACTTGAGATTTTATGTTTGTCAGTGTGAAGTGTTAAGGGAGGTATAGGTGAAAACTTCCATGCTAGTACATGGAAAGGTTTCTACAGTAGTCAGGAAGGTTCTCTGGGTTGAGTCTTCCCATGTGCAAGGGCCCAAGGATTTCCTCAGAGGGTGAACAGAGAGTCAAGGCAAGAACTTCATTTTAAGCAACAGGGAAGGTTCTCACCGAGACTGGCTGGCATTTACAAATGAGGCATCTCTGCTGAGAACTTTGTTTTATGTGGGATAAAATGGTCACATCATTTGGTGGAAGTCCTGTTGCCAAGATGGTCTGCGTGTTATTTTGAGAAGGAGCCAGAGTTCATAAAGGCACAGGAGGAAGCCTGGCCTTGGAGTCCAAGTCTTTGGCTCTAATCCTTCTGCACCCACTTGTTGTTTGTGTGATACTGAATAGAGAAGGGCTTAAGAGGTTGGCTGTTGGCTCTGGACAGTTGAGATTAAAAATGTGTCCCTGGTATCAGGAAGTGGTGTGATCCCCGAAGCTACTAAACTTCTCTGGGTATTAGTTTCCCTTATAGTCAATGACTGGGATGCTGAAACTTACCTCATGGGTTGTTTTGAAGATAAAGTAATATGTGTAATATGTAAATAATGTATAAGCAAGGAGTTAGTGCCTGGCCACTTATAAATTCTATACAAAACAATCATTCTATACAAGTACTGTTACTTACCTAACATTCATTTATTTCCTCTGTAAAATAAGGTTGCAATATTTAAAACTAAAGGTTACAAGAAACTTTGAAATGTGCTCGAGGCCCTAAAATAATAACTATTCAATAAATTGGAGCTCTTATTTTTGTACAAAGATCGTTGTAAATTTTCATATCCAGTTATATGAAGTTTAGTTAAGCAGATAGGACTCTTTCTTCTCCTCACAGGGGTACACAAATGGCTTTATGATTTCCTGTCTCTGTGTATGCTTTTCATGGATTGTTCTCCTGGAAAGGAAAATCTATTGATAGCTTATTGGCATTTTATTACTGAGAAAGACTTACAGATCTTTGGTTTGACGTCTGAACTGTGGTAGAGATCTGGGGGTTTGATCATGGTCATCTAACTGAGTAAACTGCTCTGCCTCCCTGGCTGTCCGATTATTTGGTTAAATGCTTGACCAGTAGGAGTTACGATGACTTGAAATACATTGGTGCAATAAGACACGTAGCACAAAGCCTGTGGGTACTTACAAAATTTTACTTCCCTCTTTCCTCTGTACAGCCAAGGCTTTCCACTGGCTTTCCCTTTTAAAGATGATTTCCAACTTCAGCCTTCAATCTCTGTGTAACATTTATAGAATTTGGAATACTTGATGCTTTGGCATCTGTGCAAGGTTTTTGCATCTCAATTTCTCATCCATCAGGGAAATTTCAGTCCAGTAAATAGAAGCCTATTACTGTGGAATATTAACATTTCTCTTCTCACAATTAGTTAAACCATATTGCTCTGACTGCAAAGAAGGGGAGATATTTGAAACATCTCATAATGATTACCACTTGCCAAAAATTCAAGTTCATTGATTAGTCATGGCCATACATTTTTAGATCATCCAGGGATTTAGGGAAATTAATCTAATCATATGGATATATTTCCTTTGTAAATCCTATTGATGACTGTTTGGGGAAAATAGAATATTGAGAACATAAATATGATTCAAAGAGAAATCTTTTAAGCTGAAGCGTTGTGAAAGGTTTTGCTGTAATTCATTCAGAAGTTCTGGAAGTTAGATTGGATGTATCATCTTTCCTTACACACTGAGGAAATTAAAACACCAAAACAATGAGAGATTCATCTGTCTCCTAGAGAGGCAGGGACAGAGCCTGAATTGGGAAGAAAATGGAACTGTTATCTACACCTAAATAAAGCAGTGTGCAGCCCAAAATATGTATTTTTTAAATATTCCTGGATTGAAGCGATTCTGTTGGAGGCCGTTTGTTCATTATTATTCAACAGTCCATTGCTATTTAACAGCTGCAAGCATACAAGGAGCCTTGGAAGTCAGAACTCAAATCCTATGTTTCATGAAGGAAACCACTGCTGGAGGAGGAAAGAAAGACAGATCCAGTCCCCACACAGACCTGTGTGTGGATGGTCACCACTTCGATGGTGCCCAGCAGCCCTGTATGTAGTTTTTAATCCTGGAAGTGTGCTTTTGTTTTGACCTATACCAGGATTTGGGGCTGGCAGATTTTTCCTCTCTCTCCATCTCTCTGCCTCTGTGCATTCTGCTCCAGTGGTTGCCAGTGTATTCTAAGGCCAGGCACACTGAGAGGAGATACTGCATATATAACCCACAGTGGGGCTTGATTTTGGTTATGGAGCCTGAAAGGAAGATTGGGGAGACTGGGGGTTCTGTGTGCAAAGGAAGGAGAGAAAAGGAAGATGTTGAAAAGAGAACTCTTTAAAATCCATCTGTGAAGTACAGCACTGCCTGCTAAATGTGTGTCTGTCTCATGAGGACATTCTGGGTCCCCCAAGTTATACGCATTGCTGTCAGGTTCCCTTTTTTTGGATTTTTTTGCTTTGGAGGTATAGGGGGACTGTTTAGAACATCCCTCAGCCCTGAACTCCCCTCCTCACATCCTTGGCCTTAGCCCTCTGAACCTCCAGGCTGGATTACCAGGTTAGGCCAGCTGTGTGCAAAGAAGGATCCAATGCTCAGAGGCAGACAGGTAAGAGTGTGAGTCCCAGTCATGCAATTTATTCCCTTTGTGGCCTTGGGCAAGTCACTCATCACCCTGGAATCATAACCCTACCACTAAAGTGTAAAAATAGTGCTTTCTTCACAGTGTTACAGTGGCAGTAACACATAGTCTGTAGAGCAGCCTGATTCCCAGGCTAGCACAGCAGAGGTGCTTAATAATAGACTTGGATATTTTGAGGTATCAATTCGTTCTTGCCTCCTAGTCCAGGGTTACTTTCGGTAGTTGCTTTTCTAAGGTTTTAAGCAGCTGTGGGATCCTCTCATCAGAATTGTCCTCTACTTTGTGCCTTCGTTTTTTTTGCACAATATTGTATCGCCCTGGGTCAGGCCCAATCAAGGAAAGCTGTGTGCTAATGACTTAGGGTTAGTGTATGATGAAGAAGGAACCATAGGGCTTATGCATTTGTGTGCAGACTTTGGTGTTCAGATTGGAAGTTTTGTTAAATCTGCAAAAAGCTGCAATTAAGTTAAATTACAAACTAATGACAATTTGCTAAGGGGTATAAAGGAGAAAATGTTATTGGTATCTTTATGGTATGCTACCTACTGGATTTTTAAGTATCGTGTTCAATTATAAAAATAATCCCTGATCATTATTAAAAAATAGGGAACTTTAGACAAATAGAGGCAACCTTGGTTAATACAAAGGGTGTATTACCTTTTTTACATCAAGTATGCAGATATATAATGCATAATGCATGTGCATATTTGCTACATGAAAACATTTTAGAGAACTAAAATTAAATTCTTTATTAGTTGATAGTCACGATCTGTAACAAAACATTGTAATTATAGATTTTTTGAAGATGTACTAGCTGTATATTATTTTCTTAGAAACACAAAATGTAAACTTTGAACACCTTGAGGACCCTTCAGGAATAAAGCGCCATCTAACATGAGAGTCTCTGAGCTTAAATGCTGTTTGGACTTTGGGAAACTAATTAGAAATTTTAAAGCAATTTTAATGCAAAAAGAGCAAGAAGATTCAAAGCAGAAGAGATGGTAAACAGTCAACACACTCGAAAAATTCCGTTACAGATACTGGCAGTCTCCCAATTGTCATGTCTCTATTTTCCAAATCTCCTTACTTCTCATGTCTTCAGCTCACCAACTGGTTATTTGTGTGTGATTTGTATCCCAATACAGCTAAGTTCTTACATCACCACAAATTGCGTTCAATTTCAGGAGCCTAGAAGGCAAGAAGTAGAACAATTTAATTTTCTTTTCCATGGTACCATGCAGAAATAAAAACAAATGGTTTGTAATGATTTTATCAGGACCCCCGCTCTTCAGGAAGAATTGATTTTAACTTGAATAGTTATAGGATAGGAAGAGATGGAAGTTTCATTAGGCAAATTCAAGTTAGCAGGGCCATGTTCAATATAAAACAGCCAGTAATAATTAGAATTTGAGACATGCCAGGTAATGAGGAGAGTTAGTGTTAAAATGAAATGGGAAGCTAACAAAGAGCCAGGAGTGCCTTGATTGGCAGGTTGGATTTGCAGTGCACTAACGGATGTCAAGTGCAGTAAGTTTTTTAAGTAGATGAGGAGCATGATCAAAATGACAGATAGTATTTTAAGTTTCTGTCAGTGGACGATGGTTTGGTATGGAAAGTAGCTGCGAACGGCAGAGCCTAATGAGCGGCAGTGTGTGGAGTGAGTGAGAGTTTATGCCCTTTTAGATGATGGTGACGGAGCCTGGATGCACTGAATGATCTCATTGAATGCATCCTTGCTGACCCATACTTGTGGAGAGACAGAATTTTATTCACTCATTCATGCATTTATTCAATCATTCACTTTTCATCAAAAATACTTGTTGAGTACCTATTCTGCTTGCTAAGGCTGCCGGCAGTGGGGCCAGCTGTCCAAAGTCCTTCCTTAGGTGTAGCTTATACTTCCAATGGGAAAGAGGATAAATCAGCCCATAAACGTTTGTATGATGACAGATGGTGATAAGAGGTATGAAGAAAAATAAATCAGAGGAAGGGCTGGAGAGCGTGTCATGCTACTTTAGACGGCGTATTTGAAGTACAGGGGAGGGAAGGGTCAACAGCCACCTAAGGAACCTGAATCATGAGGACATAAATTGACTGAATGTCGGAGTCAGACAGTAACAAGGTCAGTGCTACTGTTTGGAACAAAGAAGTCCCAGCATGTGAGAGCGAGAGCAAGCAGGCTTTTAGAATCAGGGGGACCTGGATGTGAATCTTTTCCATTAAACATGACCTTTGTGACTTTGGCCTTGTTGCTTCAACTCTTTGAACCTTGCGTTTGTTGTTGGCAAAGAATATCTTCCTTGAGGATCTTAGGGATGAATTCTGCATGAAAATACATGGGCTTCATTTTCATTTCAATACATTCAGCTGGCATCCCAGTTATAGGCATTTTTTATAATCGCCTTGCAGATACATCTTCACTCTCTCAGCAGCACCGAGGTAGACAGTACTGTCACCCGCCTGGTTGGGAGGCGGAGGGGTTGGCCCAGAGAAGTAAATCAGATGGCCCGAGTTTGCAGTTTCGCGATGTAGCTATGTTCCAAGCTTCCCAGAAACCGGACTGTGCTATTCCAGCCCTCCACTACCACACTGGACCGCCCCCTTTTAGGGCTCTCCTGTCCTCCTTTACGTGACGACGGTGCCGGGGTGGGCGTTCACTTGACATGGTCCGTTCTCATGGTAGTTGATCCACAAGCACAATGAGACAGTGGGTCTCATCTGGGAAGTGAAGTCGGGACGTCCGAGGGCACAGCCTGGCTGTGTGGCAGCCTCGCTTCTGGCTGCAGCACAGAATGACCCGAGCACCCAGACACCTGTCCTGGTAAGGAAGGGGCTGTGCTCCGCTGTGCTGTTGTCTTATCCACATGATCTTTTTCTCAGGACTAGGACAGTTTTGCTCCTACTGGGCCTGGAATCCAGTTTTGCAAATTGGCCGTCTTCACAATGCCCCTCCTGAGAGCCTGATCCTCTTATTTTCAGAGATCTTTGTGTCCTGAACATCAAATACAAAAGAGTGAAAGAGAGTTGGAAGCATATACAGTGGCACACGGAGGGGAGTAAATGTCCACCAAGAAAACAGATGTACATATGGCAGCCGTGGAGAGGCTGGAAGGAGAAAGCCATGTCGCAGAATAAGGAAAATCACTGGCGTGCCTCCTGGGGACAGAAAAGTCAGGAAAGCCTGAAGCTCCTTTCAGGTGCCAAATGATTTCTCTTGATGCCTTCTCCGTTTCTCTGCTACCATATACTCCTCCCTTAAGTATACTTTAACTTTCGATGACCTTTCATAAAGCTTTCAGGGAACAAGGAAATCCAGTGTAGGCCCTTACGGAAAAGAGATTTGCCCTGGATGGTTCCAATAAAATGTGCCAATAATGGGATATTATGAGCAGAGGTGTGGCAGGATGGAGTGAATAAATAAGGGAAAGAGATGTTTTTAGAACCAGTCAGCAGGATGGAATCATTGCTGTCTCTAAAGGTGTGGAGATGAAACGGAAAATATTCTGACCAGAGCCCCGTGGGAGCTGGGTTCATGGGGGAGGAAGGGCCATCCTTTGGGAGACAGAGGACAGATCCAGGCTGAAGAGGGCAGGAGAAAGGAGGAATGCCCACCATCACCTTAGAGTTTGTAGATCAGAAATTCAATGCACCCTCAGTGGGCTAACACCCAGCTGTCTTTAGGGTCACGTTTCTTTCTGAAGACCATAGTGGGGAATCAGTGTCCTTTCGTTTCTGATCTGTAGGTAACTTTATGCCAGCATTCCTTGACACTAGGGCCCCGTCCTCCATCTTCCCGGCCAGCAGCTCAGTGGGGTGTGTCCCACATCACAGCTTCCTGACTGCATTTCAGTCTTCACATCTCTGACCACAGCCAGGAGAGGAGGTTGCCTGTGATTCTTCTGGGCCCAGACAAAAATCTAGGGTGATCTGTCATTTTACAGTGGCTTTTGCAAAGAACCTTAGCTCTTAGGTAATATTTTTACAGGTTCTGAGAATTAGTGCATACATAGCTATCCTTTGGGGACCAGTATTCTGTCTTTGACTCTGGCCCCTGTAGCCTGGGTTTTTCTCCCAGGGCACAGAGCAGGACACAGAGGTGCAAAATAGAATGAGGTGAGGGGAAGAAGGTAAAGAATAGGCAGCATGAAGGCAATTTGATGTCTGTATTTTGTAAATTACATCAATATGTTTGACTTGGTTAAAGTTAATCTGTTATTAACTTTAGTTTTTTTCTTAGTCTGTTGTATAGTTAGGTTTTTGCTAACTGCAAATGAAAAATTACACTAGGAAATGCAAGATCCATTCTTTGATCTGAGGAGTTTATTGTCTAACCAGGCCAAGAGCTAATTTTTCTAAAATTAGGAATAAGAGTGTGACTATTAATCCTGGTCTGTCAACTTGATTGAATTAAGGAAGGCCTGCAACACAGGTAAAGCACACTCCTGGGTGTGTCTGTGAGGGTCATGGAGGTGTGACCTGGAGGACTGAACCTGGCTCTTTGTTCACTGCTTCTCTACTCTGCTTCTGGCTGCTGTGAACTAGGCAGCTTTGCTGCACCTGCCCTTCCACCAGGATCTGTCCCCCTCGGAGCCAGCTGGCCATGGACTCCGTTTCCAGAAACCATAAGCTAAAACGTTTCCTCTTTTAAGTGGTGGGTGTCAGATGTTGTGTGTAAGTGATAGGCAATGAGCTAACAGAGAGAAAGAGGCAAGGGAGGTATTGGAGAAAAGAGAAAAGGAAGATGAATTCTCTGGAAATTATGATAGGTGTTTCATTGAAGTTCAAAGTTCAGCTGAATCCTAAAGGGTCCCTAGGGTTTATCAGAAAGGAGAAAGCATTTCAATAATGTAGAAAAAGAAAGCAAAAGATGCTAGAATAAATTTTGCATATACTCTTTCTTTTGAATAGCAAGAGTTTTTAAAAAACCCATTAATTGATAGTCATACCATGGCCCATAGTGGTCTTGGATTTCTTATTTGATTAATTACTTAGGGTTTATATATAGTATTTACTTCAGTAATACTATTCCACTGATAGTGGAAATATTATGAAGTTATCATTGTCAACAGACTTATTTTGTGTGTCATTTTTCTATATTCTATGCTGCTGGCAACTTAGAAGCAAAAAATTTAAGAAGTATGAAGGAAACCAACAGCTATCCTCCAACAAAGCATCAACTCCCATTATCAAGCAGCCAGTGAGAAGATGTTTACACAGAAAACATCTACAAGTAATAAAAGGCAGATGCTTGGGGGTTAGGAAAACTCAATAGTCAAGGTCATTTCCTGTTGCAAAAAGCCCTATTTAACCCAAAGTGCCCAGAAGGCACCACGGTTTAAACAGGCTGGAACAGTGAGTCTGCTCGATGGTTATGTTAAATAATCACAGAAAGGTTAAGTTATGCTTGCTGCGGTTTGCTCAAGACAGCAGGATATACATAATTTATTCTAGAAAGATATTCGTTCAAAATGGTTAAAATTTTAATGACATTGGGAGACTTAAGGGGTTGTTTGGAGAACTCAGCTCTCAGGCACCTGAAGCTTTATTATATTATTTCAATGATTTACAATCCAGAATAGCAGACGGAACAGTCAGTCATTAGTCTGTGTATTTACAGAGTTGAGTGTGAAGTAATTGTGTTCTCTCTGGGATGGGATAGGTGTCCTGTCACCTGCATGGGGGAGTCTTAACTGGGCTGCCTTTAAAACTCAGGACTCTCAGTGCCTTGGCTAAGGCTTAGGAGACATTTGCCAAGTGAGAGACCTGAAACTTGGGCTCCACATTTGCCAAGTGAGAGACCTGAAACTTGGGCTCCACGGGGGACTCCGGCCTTACCATGAGCATGGCCACCTGCGTTACCTGGGATTCATTTGCAAATTCATCATGTATTCA
Source organism: Hydrochoerus hydrochaeris (assembly GCA_004027455.1). Classification (NCBI taxonomy): domain Eukaryota; kingdom Metazoa; phylum Chordata; class Mammalia; order Rodentia; family Hydrochaeridae; genus Hydrochoerus; species Hydrochoerus hydrochaeris. The sequence continues at coordinate 168,342 of PVLA01003038.1, forward strand.
TGAGTACCCAGGCATAATGCATCACACCTACTCCCCCATCTCTTTGACAGCCTTGGGACAGTTTGAGGACAGCTGTGACCTTAGTCCCTAAATGCTCTAGCTCAGGCTGCTCTGAGAGTGTCACGCTTGTTCTCTTCCAGACACATCACCATTTCCAGCTGCCTTCTTAAGCCGTGCGTCAGAGATTCAGGAGAGCTTGGCGTCTCCTGGAGTCTCCCGGAATGGGATCCTTTCTTTTTTCACAGTTTATTTTTCTTTGCAGGTTAATAAATAGGATCCTTTAAACCATATGGTATACAACGTAGTACAAAAAGCAACAAGTCTATCAATAATATTTATCTCAGTCATTCTTATTGATTTCTATTTTATTATTGCCATTTGGATAGATGTGTAGTTGTATATTTTCTTTAAATTTTCATTTTCCTGATTGCTAAAGGTGTTGAACTTCTTTTCATGTGTTTATTTGCTATCTCTAAATGCTTTACAGTGAAATATCTGTTCATGTGTTTTTCTGGTTTTTTTTTTGTTAGATATCAAATACATTGTTATTGAACTTTGGGATTTCTTTATATGTTTTGGATATTATACCTTTATCATATATGTGATTAATAAATATACTCTCCTATAACTTTTCTTGTTGTCATCTTCAAGTAGTTTATCACAGGGCACATATATTAAATGTTTTAAAATAAGTTATTTTACCAATTTTCTTCCTTCAAGATCACTCGTAAGTTGTCAAGTCTAAGACTGTTTGCCCAGCCTTAAATCTTGATGGTTTCCTCCAGTTTATTTCTGAAAGTTTTATGTTTTATATTTAAGCCCATAATCCATTTGAGATAATTATTGTATAATAATTAATTTGAAGTTTAGTTTGAGGTTCACTTTAATGTTTATGAATATCCTGTTCGATCATTCGTTGAAAAGACTATCTTTCCCCCATTGAAATATTTCTTCACCTTTTTTCAGAAATCAGTTGGACTTGTTATGTAGCTCTGTTTCTGCATTTTCCATTCTATTCCATTCATCTAAATGTCTATTCCTTTACTGACATTATTGTGTGTGATTTCATATAGCTATATTGTGATCATATAGTATATATGATTATATACTATATGGATTATAGTATATAATTCATATAGTAATCCTTACTATCAGGTAAAGTTATTGTTCCCACTTTATTGTTTATGCCAAGATTGTTTGAGCAATGTCCAGGCCTGTATCTATTCCTAAATTTACATGAGTGGGTGCTAGGTTTTGTCACATACTTCTTAAGTGGTAATTGATATGCTCATATCAATTAGCCTTTTGGGGTGAGAGATTACTGGACTTGACTTTCTAATTGAACTAGATTTGCATGTCTGGAATAAACTCTGCTTAGTAATGATATATAGTTATTTTCATACATTGTAGGATTCAGCTTTCCAAATTTTGTTGGGAACTTTCTGTTTTATTTCATGAGGGATAGCATTTTCTACTTCCACTTCTTGTCTTTATTTTTAACACCAGGACAAGACTGCCTCTATAAATGAGTTGGAGCATATTCCTCTCTTATTTTCTGGAAGAGATTGTATATAAAGTTGCTTTTAATTTTCCTATACATAATTTTTACAGGTCTCAAGTGAAATCCCCTGAGTGTACGGCTTTACTTTTCTTGGGCTTTTGATTATTAATTTGCTATAGGACTTTTGATATTATTTGTTTCATCCTGGCTGAGTTTTGGTAGCTCGTAGTTTTTGAGGAAGCATTGCATTTCTTTTAAGTTGTCAGATTTATGATTCTAAAATTGTTTGTATTTTATCTTTATTACCCTTGAAATGGCTATAGCATTGGTAGTAATATGCTACTTCATTCCACATATCAACGATCTGTGTCTTGTCATTTTTGCCACAGTTGCTAGAGGTTTATTAATATTTTTCTAAGAGCCTGCTTTTGGTTTTATTGATTTTCTATTTTTTTTTTAATTTTCAATGACCCTAGGTTCTGTTCTGATTTTCATTTCTTCCTTTTTCTGCTTGCACTGTACTGCTTTGCTCTTTCTTTTCCTAGTTTCTCTGGACAGGAGCTTCGAGTATTGATTTGGGACTGTCCCTCATGTTTAATGTAAGAATTCAGTGTTATAAACTTCCATGTCAACACTGTGCCAATTTATACTGCATATTTTGACACGTATTTTTACTCAGCTGTATATGCATCCGTGTAGATTTTTTTTGTCTGACCTGTGTATTCTTTGGAGGCGTGTTCTTTAGATATCCCTTTTGTCTTTATGTGCTGGTTTCTGGTTTGACACCACTGAGGAGATAGAACACTGTAATTTCAGTTCTTTTAAATTACTGAGGTGCTTATGGTGAATGTCATGTAAGAACATGAAGGGCAAGTGCATAGGCTGCCCTTTTGTGATCATTTGAGCTATGAATGTCAGTGAGAATCTGTGGCTGTATTGTTCTGATCAGCTCCTTTTTTATTCCTAAGAGTGTTAAAGTCTCCAGCTCTAATTGTGGGTTTGCCGATTTCCCCTTTGGGGTTAGTAGTTTGTATTCACTGTCATTCAGTGCATACATTTTTCAGGGTTATTAAATCTTCTTGTTGATTAACTGTTTTATCATTACGTTTATCTTTAATAACTTTCTTTGCTCTTGAGGTCACTTTAATTGATATTAGCCTAACCACTTGAGTGTTTTTTTCTAAATCAGTCCTTGTAGATTTTTTTTACAGTCTCTTAACTTTTGGTTTGAAGTTGTTTTACACTTCACTGGAAGTGTTTCATTTTGCTTTGGAGGAACTTATTATTATTATTAGCATACATTTGGTCAGTTTATTCAAATGCCAGTCTCTTTCTTTTGATAGAGCTATTTGGATCCTAATTTTATGGTACTTACTTACATGTTAGAACCCAGCATACTCTAATGGTTGATTTCATGTGTCAGTGTGATCAGGCTAAGGAATGCCCAGATACCAGGTGTAACATTATTCTCAGACGTGTCTATGAGGTCGTTTCTGGAAGAAGGTAACATGTGAAGCAGTAGACTGAATAAAGAAGGAAACAAAAAACTTTACCAGTGTGGGTGGACATCATGCATTCTGGGGAGAGGTCAACTAGCACAGAAAGGCAGAGGAAGGGCAAGTTCTTTCTCCCTCTCACTGAAACAGAGCACCCATCCTTCCATGCCTGTAGACATCTTATCCGCTGGTTCTCGGGGGTTTAGAATGCAGGCGTCACACTCACCTTATCCGCTGGTTCTCGGGGGTTTAGAATGCAGGCGTCACACTCACCTTATCCGCTGGTTCTCGGGGGTTTAGAATGCAGGCGTCACACTCACCTTATCCGCTGGTTCTCGGGGGTTTAGAATGCAGGCGTCACACTCACAGCCCCACACCCATCGTGTGTGAATGAGAAATGGTACGGATGGTGGGGTTTTCTCAAACCCCATTGGGGGAGCCATCCAGTTGCTTGGTGTGGAAGAGGGTCAGTTGCTAGTTGCTAGTAATTCTGCTTAGGGGCTCTTAGGGGAAAGAAAAGATGATACTTTCCCGGCCACTTATTATCAAGGTTCCAACTGATCCCCTTCACTTTTTAATTTTCTGCATGACTTTTTATTATTGCACTGTTTTGGTCCTGTTTCTTTGTCTCTAAGGTCTAGGGCTTCCTATTTTATTAAGAACTGGTGGCAGGAGGAGCCTAGTCTGTTTTGCTCACTGATGTGTTGGTCCTACTGTTCCCCTGCCTGCTAAACGAGGCAGGTAGTAGTGTAGACATTCCTCTGCTGGTGGCAGAAGGGTAGCGTGGCAGAGGAGGGACGCCTCATAGCATCGCAGTCAGGAAATAGAGCGGGAGAACAAGAGAAGAAGGAGGGAGACGGACCTTTCCAGGCCATGCGCCCGGTGACCACCTCCTCCAAGCAGCCTTTGCCTTCCAAATCACATTTAACTGTAAACTTGTGTGGACTAATCCCCTGATGGTATCATGGCCTGTGGGTGCAGTCACCTTCCAAAAGCCCTGCCTTACCTATGAGTGTATGAGGCTTTTGGGGAGCCTCTAGGTATAAACCATCACATCGCCCTTTTCAGAACCTCGGTAGTTCATAGACCAGTGAGTTCACACCCTAGTCTCTCAGTTGTACTCCTTTGATCTTTATGTATGTTCCTTGTACTACTGTACTGTCTTAAGTGTTGAGGTCTAGAAATGTGAGTCTTCCAGTTGTTTTTTTTTTAGTATTTAAATATTTTTGACCTTGGCTCCATTTCATTTTGACTTTTACCTTTAACAGCTTTAGTTATATAGAACTCACCCCTGTGAAGTATATACTTCAGTAGAGTTTAGTGTATTAAGAAATATGAGCAATCAACAGGACAGCTTTAGGCCATTCTCAGCAAGCCAGAAAAGAAATCACATGACCTTTATTGGTCACTTGTCCATCTACATATGATCTCATGTCCAGCTCTAAGAAAACTACTGTTTTCTGTCTCTATGATTTCTGTACTGTAACATTTGTATGCTTCTGTTTATATGACATTGCATGTAAGTGGAAGCATATAATTGTAGTGTCTTTAAGCTATTTTTTATTTGGCATAAAGGTTTTTGGAGTCAGCCTTTTTATAGCAGGTACTACAAATGAAGTGTCACTACTTCATTCCTTTTTATAGCCAAATAACATCCCATGGTTCGACCATGCCACATTATTTTCAGAGTGGCTGGGTCCTCTTAGATTCCCACCAATAGCATACGAGGGTTTGATTTTTCCACATCTTCTTTAATGTTTGTCATTGTGTGTCATACTTGCGGTATGCATTTATCCTGTGGAGTCTTACGGGAACAAAGTGACATCAGATTATGGATTTGATTTGTGTTTCCCTGATGATGAATAAAGTTGAACATTTTTAAAGTGCATATTGTCTGTTTGGATGTCTTCTTTGGAGAAGTATCTATTCAAATTATTTGTCCATTTTTAAATTGACTTGTTAGACTTTTTATGATTGTGCTGCCTATGTGTGTATCTTACAAATATAATTTTGAAAAAGCTTTATCTTATTCTGTAAGTTATCTTTTTACTTTGATAATAGTCTATGAAGCACAAAATATTTAAATTTTGATGCAGTGTAATTTATCTATTTTATTCCTTGCTGTTTATCTTTCCAGTGTCATATATAAGAAGCTATTGCCAAACCCAAATCCTTAAAAATCTAAGGTCTTAAAGATTTATCACTGTTTCCCTCTAGGAGTTTTATAGTTTTTGCTTTTAGAGTTAGCTCTCCATTAATTTTTGTGTGACATATATGCAAGAGTCCAACATTACTCTTTCGCATGTGAACATTTAATTTTCCCAGCACTGGTTATTGTTGAAAACATCATTTTTCCTCATTGACTGGTCTTGTTACCTATCTTAGTTACATTCTTTTCACTGAAACATAATACCTGACACCCACAAATTAATGGAAGGAAGGTTTATTTTAGGTCACAGTTTGTGGTGGTTTCAGTTCATGGTTGGCTGGTTTCAGGGCAGGGGAGGGGGCAGTAGGGCAGCATGGAGAGGGAGGAACAGCCCATGGCCTGGCAGTCAGGAAGCAGAAAGTGAGAATAACAGAGGAAGGAGCGAGTTGGACCCTTCCAGGCCATGTGCCCAGTGACCATCTCCTCCAAGCAGCCTTTGCCTTCCAAATCACATTTAACTGTAAACTTGTGTGGACTAATCCCCTGATGGTATCATGGCCCGTGGGTGCAGTCACCTTCCAAAAGCCCTGCCTTACCTATGAGTGTATGAGGCTTTTGGGGAGCCTCTAGGTATAAACCATCACATCGCCCTTTTCAGAACCTCGGTAGTTCATAGACCAGTGAGTTCACACCTAGTCTCTCAGTTGTACTCCTTTGATCTTTATGTATGTTCCTTGTACTACTGTACTGTCTTAAGTGTTGAGGTCTAGAAATGTGAGTCTTCCAGTTGTTGCATTTTGTTTCAGCTTTTTGGGGCTGTTCTAGATGCCCTTGCAATTCTGTATGCATTTTAGCATCTGTTTCTCAATTTCTACAAAAGCAATTTATTGAGGTTCTCTGAGGGCTTTGTGGGATCTGTAGGTTTCCATCTTAACAATATAGCATATAGCAGTTCAGTATATGAATAGGAAATTTGTTCATTAATTTGGATCTTCTCTAATTGTATTTAATAATGCTTCGTGGGGTACAGATGTACCTCAGTTGTTGAATATGTGTTTTGCATGCACAAGGCCCTGGATTTGATTTCTAACAGAGCCCCCCCCCAAAAAAAATCCAAAATGAAAAAGCATAAAATCCTCAATATTTCATATTTTTCAGAGTACAAGTTTTTAGACTTTTGTTAAATTTATCCCTAAGCACTTTATTCTTTTTTTTCACGTTATGGAAAATGAAATTTTTGTCTTAATTTCATTTCAGATTATTCAGTGGAATTATATAGAAATATAACTTTGTATAATGATAATATGTGTTACAATCTTGTAAAATTTTTTATTGGGGCTAACCACTTTTAGTGGATCCCTTTATATGCTACACATAGAAGATCAAGTCTGCTGTGAATAATTTTAGATATTCCTGTCCAATAGAGACTCATTTTCATGTTTTCCTTACCTAGGTTTCTTGGCTAGAATTTCCATTGAAGATAAATGGCAAGAGTGGATATTTTTGCTTCTGCTCTTAGGAAAAACGCCATCTTTTTATATTTGCTTCTTTCTTTTTGCTCTATGCATGAAACTTGTCTGTTTCTTTACATGCCTGCTGGTTTTTCTTTGAAGACAGGAAGTTTGGGTAGTACGTTGCAGTCTCTCTGGTTCCCAATCCCCCAATGTGTGGCTTACTATTTTTACTTGCGGGTTTACTTGTGCAGTGAGTGGCTGGATCCTTTCAGGGAGGACTGCCCCCCACACAGCTTAGGAGAGCAGCCGTTGAGTCTGACCACAGCCACGCGGGTGACAATGGCTTCTGCAGTGTTCTCTGTCACTCACTGTCATTCCCTGCACACACCCAGCTGTCAAAGTTCCACTGCTCGCTGGTTGATTCTTTTATTGTTTCAGCAGTGCCCCAGGGCATAAATTCTCTACAAATGGATCCAGTCGGTGTGGTCTTTTTAGGGCTTCAGTCCTAGAGTCTGTTTTTGAGACCAGCTTTGACACTAGGAGTGTTGCTGTCAGCTGTCCCTTTCTTCTGTTTTATATTCCAGCAAATGTTCTAGCCCCCAGCTGGGCTTGTATCTGCATTGAATCTATTAATTTTCTTCTATTACCTTATGATGGCAACTCCTACCCCCACCCCCACTGTTTCTTAGTCTTACATTTCTACACTCTGTTGAAAATGAAGTCCGTTCTTTAGGTATAAATTGGGAGCTGTCTGTTTGAGGGCCGTTCTTTTCTCCGATGAAGTTCCTAAGTTATGTGTGGCTTGCAGGCTCTTAGGTGGAGACAATAGTGGGCTTCTCCGAAACTGTCAGCGCTGCCTGTGGAATTGGGTACTTGGCGAGGGGGCAGATCCTTGAATCTTCTTGCTTTCTAGTCCAGCATGAAACTACTGCTTTACAAGGGAAGTGAAGATAGCTGGGCCCTGTGTTCTCAGCAGCCCCAACCCCAAGACGGGCTGGCCCGGATGGAGGGAGGGTAATCCAGGCTGAGGAATACTGATGTCCTGCCTCCTCCACGAAGACCGCTCTGTAACCCATGCACAGAGGGGACAGGGAACCCAGTGTTTGCAGGGCCACCAGGCTGCACTGGAGTTTCTATAGTGCTCACCTAGGAGGGCAAGGAGAAGATGCAGGTCCTTTTCCAATACTGCAGACTCGTGCTATGCTTACAACTTCTAGCAGACTTTCTGAGTAGATGTTTCCTTAGCTTCTCTATGCACTTACGGCAGGTTCCAGAGATTTAAACTGTTTTAAAATAAATTTCCCGTGTTTTATGAAACTCTCCTTTGTGTCATACAGAAGCAGAACCAGATCCTGGATGTCTAACATGGTTTTCCCTGGTCCTGCTTTCTGCTGGGGCCTTATGTTAGTGAAGCTGCTTATCAATACTAAGTTGTAGGATGTAGCAGGAGGACTTAATGTTTGCTGAAGTTTTTTGCACTCAAGAATAAGTATGTGTTTGCTTGCTCATTGTACTTGAATAAGATTAGGCAGTGAAAATATGCTTGGCATGTACTCTTTTTCTGTAAATCTTTGTAAACCTTGCTCCATTGTCTTTGGGCATTAAAAGATGTTATCGAAAGGTGGAGGCCAGGGCTGGAAATTTAGCTCAGTGGTCTAAGTGCCTGCCTGGCAAGTGTGAGGTCATGAGTTTGATCCCCAGTACCACAAAAAAAAAAAAAAAAAAAAGAAAGAAATGTGCAAAGGTTTTTTTTTCCCCTTCCTCTCTTTTTCTACAGACTTTTTTTCTTTGTTCCTGAATTTAAGTAATTTAATTGAGGATGTATGTTAACTTGACTCTTTTATATCCTGGTAAGTATTATGTCCCTTTAAGCTATTCATTTAGGCTTTTTCTTCATGCAAAAGGACAGTCTCCTAAACTCTGTGAGTATATTTTTCTCATCCTCTTACTGGGTTCTTTAATGTGGAGACATCGAGTTAGTCACACTGAATTTTCTAATTTATTTATACACACTTTTTTTGGTATTTTAAGAAATCCTTTTGATTTTGTTGTTTACTGTGAATATTTCATAATTCAAACCTGTTTCTTGTTTTCTTCTAAAGGCTTAGATACATGATAGTGTTTTGGTTCTCTGATTTTTTTCTTCATATTGGCATTCTCTACTGTCTTATGATATTTCAGCTATTTTAATCTATTCAGATTCTTAAATTCTGGAGCACACAGCACAACTCTGCTGTTCTTTCTTGGACTGTATTTGTTTTCTGCATGGTTTATTGTATTATTATTGGTCTCCTTTTCCTTGTCTTCTCTGGTGTGCCTTTTTTCTTTTTTAAATAATATACATGTGCATCATTTTCCTTGCCTTTCTTCTTTGACTTTTCTCAGCTTTACATCATCAGTTCTCTGCACACTCTGGTTACACACAGCTTGAGATTCAGATGAGAAACACTGGTATCACCTGGAAGCTTATTAGAAATATGAAATCGGAGGTCCCACCTAGGGACCTCCTGGCACAGAAGTTGCATTTTAACAAGATCCCTGGGTGATCTTACCGCACATTAATGTTGGAGAGGCACTGCTCGGACGTCGTGGCACAGAGAAATAACCTCCGGAAGTTAATGAATACTAATGCCCGCCATTCTGCCTTAATTGGTATGGGATATGGCTAGCCATGAAAGTTATTCTAAAATGCAGCAGAAAGTCAGACCCACTGACCTAGACCTGCCATTTATGTATTGCCCATAGGACATGGGCCATTTCCTTTTGTCCTTCTTCTCTGTTCCTTTAGTTTTATCCTCTATCACTTGCACACTATCTTCCTTTTTGCACACCCAGCAAAATGGACGTGCCTGTCTGTTTCTTGTATGATTTGAGGGTGGGTGTCAGGAGTGGGGAGCTGGCAGAACGGGGGAAGTTCGAGTGTGGGCAGTGACACTAGGCTTGGCTCTTTCCTCTAAGGGCCCTTTCTCATTTCAGCAGCAAGGAATGCACCAGTTCCTGGGAATGCTGTCTCCAGAAATGGCAGTTCCTGGGAATGCAGACTTGCTTGGAAGAAGTGTCCCTCTTGTCACCTAGGATGCCTGTGTAACTGCTAGCCTTCCTTCTCTTTATAGTGGAGAAAGTGAGAACAATTCTAAGGATTTGTCAACTTGCCTTCCTTGCTTCCTGCTACTTTTGCAGGTTAATATTGAAGTTTGAAATTATTTTCAGCCATTTCCTAACTGAATTTTATACAATATTTTTAGAATTTCTGTTTCAAAGTTGTACACCACTGAACCCCTTTTCTGCAGTCTTATTTTTTTCCCCTTTGTTTAATTAGTAAATTCGACAGAGAGGCCCAGCTTAATTTAGCCAATAGCTACATGGCCATTTGTGCAAATTAAATTTGCGTTAGTGTTTTAAGTGAAAAACCGGTTGACATTTGGGGCATACTTTGGGTTATCAACAGTTAACACCAGTCAGAATTTCTTTTAATCCAGACTGTTTTATATTTGACATTTACACATTTTCTGTAGAAACTGAGTATCACTTAACTAAAATGCTTCAGATCAGAATGTTTTGTTTTTGTTTTTGTTTTTTTACTTTGGTGAGATATCTTGATACCTTGGGACCAAGTATGAACATGAAACTTCATTTATATATCACATACACTTTGTATTTTTGGATTATGAATAACCAACTCCCATGTTATTTTTAATCTATTCTTTATTTTTATTTTTGTTTTGTTTTAAAGAAGTTAAAACCAATAAAAGTAAAACAGAATAAAATCAATAAACCAAACCAGTGTGATACAGGACTTCAAAATATTATGAAATCAACAATAGTTGTCTTTTTTTGTCTCTAAAATAGCTACAGATACCTTCAGATAGTAAAAATCAAACAGAACAGAACAAAATAGAAACAATAAAAACAAAACAATGAATGCAATACAGGACTTCAAAACAAGACAGTAGTAAATCCAAAATGGCTACTATTATACATCTTGCTATCTCTGAAATAGCTGCTCATGCCATGAGATTTAACATAATCAAACAAAAGAGTAGTCCTTATTTTTAAAATGAGATAGGCTTATTTTCCAATTTTATAAATTATGTTGTCCCCATTACACACTATAGTACCTATTAAAAATTATCATTACCTGTATACTCATTAGAGTTCTTTTTAATCCTTTTAATCCTTTTGGCACAGGTAAGAACTCACTAAGCATGAAGAAGTCTGATTTAAAACATAAATAAAAAGTAGCTCATTGATTAAAAACAAGTTTTTCACTATGTTTGATTTTTAAAAGGCAAAGCAAATTTGATTTCCTGTTAAATTCATATATTAACATCTAATAAGTTAAATTATTTTACCTTACTCTACAGGAATCCAATAACACTTTATTGTTAATCTCATTTTCAGTTACATAAATGAGGTGTTGTATAAATGAAAGCATTCTCAGTCTTCAGTAAAGTTTTTTTCAGGTCTTTTTTCAGGTTTCAGGTTGGAAAAATGACTATCAAGCGAATATCTGAGGTATAATGGTTCAGTAGTGTGTCCAAGAGTCCAGCAAAATTCCTGGGCACAGATGGCATCAAAGTCCGATTTTCCTAACTCATCCGTGCTCTTGACACTAGAACATCTCCCTACTTTAATTGTATTTTGAAACATCAGCAAGATAGATCAATCCTTGTTCAAGTAAAAACTAACTCTTCTATCTTCAAGAGTTTCCAAAGATTCTCCAAGTATGAACAGCGCACTTGGACATTTTAATTTATTACTTTATTTTTACTGTCTTTGGTTTGAGAGCAATTAAAATTTGGTTAAATGCATGAATCCATTGGAGGAGAATTGGCATCATTACAAAAATCAAGTTTTCTAATTCAAGAACATGATATGGCCACAGTGATTTAGAACTTAATTTCTCTCAATATTTTATAGTTTACAGTGTATGGATTTTGGACATCTTTAGTTGTATTTATTCCTACACTTATTCTCCTTCATTATATATTTTATGGCTGTATTTCTTTGAGTTTGATTTTGTGGCTATTATAAATGCCATTATTAAATTTTTATTCCTAATCATTTGTGCTAGTATATGACAATGTAACTGTATTAGTATGTTGAGCTTTGATTCTGTGGTTGACCAAATTCACTTAGCACTGTTAGTCATTGTTTTGTAGGTTGCTTTGAATTTTCTTTATCGTCGTTTTGTCTGAAAATTAAAGCAGTTATATTTTCTCCCTCCCCCTCGTCCTGCCTCTATTCCTGTTCCTTCCTTCCTTTCCTGGTGAAGCCTCCCGGCCCTAGTATAAGTAGAAACGATGCCAGGAATATCCTTACCTTCTCCTCAATCCTGGAGGAAGAGAATTCATATTTTGCCATTGACTTTGATGTGAACCCTAATAAACTTGTCACTTAGATTCTTTAATGAATCTTTTCCTATATTTACTTTAGCACCAGTTATTTAGCCATCCACCCCTGTATGTGTCAATCTGTCTTTAAAAATATATACATATACTTGAAACTAAGTAGCAGGCACCCATTCAATTCATCCTCCAGTTCCATCATTAAACAGGTTCATGGCTGCGTTACTGTGCTCATTTCTTTTCCTCTGAGGTGAAGTCTCTTTTTAATGAGCTATGCCAACGTGAATTCTGTCATCTCATGAGGTTCGACAGTTGCAGACAGGTATGCAGTCCAAACCTTTTTGTAAAAGGCAAAATTCCCTGGACAATTAAAGATGCTTTTTTTCAGGCTACTATGATAGAAGAAACATTAATTAGTGAGGACCACCTTAAAAATAGGAAGTGAGCCTAGGGTTTTACAGAGGGGGTCACACAGGGGAGCTGTCTTCCGGTCTTCCAAAGACACGAGAGGGGATCCAGATGGGTCCTCTGTGGGCAGGCATCATCAACAGTCAGCGGATGAAAAGTGTCGTGGAACTTTTTAACCTTTCCTCTGCGTTGGGACCACGGGCCTTATACTGTCAATCTTCTGTTTTGTTTATTAACAATGGTATTTGCTCCTGTGTAGCCAAAACATGATAAAAACCAAAAATACTGTCATAAGGGATTTTGTTTTTGTTCCTAATTGGATAAACCATCTTTTGAGAGGTGGTGGCAAAGGACGCTGTGAGAGTCCAAGAGATCAGACATTTTAAAAGAAGAATGCCTGAAATGAACAAGAGAAACTATCCCTGAAAAAGGTGGTACTCAAGTGAAGAACCAGGCGGGAGACCCTAAGGGTTCTTAGTCCGTTTGAAGGGGTCAAGGGGGAAAGTCATGTGCTCTACCACAGTTCGTGGTGTTTCTTGAAGCTCCTGAGCTAGGCTGTCCATGCTTCTGGTGATGATGTCCACACCTTTGTACAAAGGCCAATGAGAGAAGCGTTGCAGAGTTCAACTGGGGAAGTATATTTGAAGAAAATCGAAAAAACTGAAAATTTGGTAAGGATTGTTATTTTATGCAAGTCACAGAATCCAAGCCAGTTTACAACTAAGAAGCAAAACTTGGTGTTTTTGTTTTTAGTTTTGCACTTTAGAGAACCAAGTCAAGTAACTTTTCCACTCAACAACACTGGGTTTGCTTACCCTTTGATTATTTGCAGTCTAAAGGGCTGTAAAATAGTTCTAGGATGTTGAACAGGGTTAGACTCTCATAAGCAAGAAGACTGTGTTAGAGAAGATTCCTCTGAGCACTTTGCTTCTCCCTGTAGTCATTTTTGCTTTCATCAAAATTATTCTAAAACAAAAATGACTTTTGGTCACAAAATAAGACTCATTCTATTAATTATTTACAAAGGTGCAGCAAGAATCTTGGTTTACCATGTGGACCTTCTTAAATTTGCTTCGCTGGAAATTTTCATAAGGAATCGTAAATGGGACTCTTAAAAGCTTCTTAAAAGGAAACCAACCTCAAGAACTTGGCTCATATCACCTGTGCTTACCTATAAATTAGGGCTGATTCCCCTCATCTCAGGGTCTCCACAATATTTCTCACCCATTGTTATAATTTGGATCACAACTGCATCTGAATCACCATTGTTGAATCTTGGTCAATGGATTCACCAGTCATGGACTCACACCTATAAACCCCAGAGCTGAAAGGAACCTTTGCTCCTGAAAAGCTGGTTTACGGCGGGTCTACCATGCTTACCTTAAGGCACAGAGCCCTGTGAGTTGTTCTTTGCACTCTCGTTTGCTCAGCAGTGTGTTGTAGCTACAGCCTTCACCGTGGTCTTGTGCAGAAACCTAGGGGAAGATACGCTCTTAGTTTTACCCTTCATTTCTAGTTTTAACACCTCTAGTGTGAGTTGATGCTTTGGAAGTAGGAATTCTTTACACTGACAACACCCAAATCTGTTACCCAGACAGGAGTGTCTCACAGTGTCCCCAATCACAGTCATGTTCATGGAGATGACCTGTGTTTAAGAATTTAACTTATGTTAAAAGGACCTTAGGAAGGGCAAAACCCCTGTAGTTTGCTGCTTCTGCTGGGGAAAAAAAAACCCTTTGGAAGTGCTTAGCTATATGTAGAGTAGAAACCTTACTTAAATAAACAGTCTTGAGAATGATACTAAATCAGCTTAGGTAATTCCAGTTTCATTTTCTAAGGACGTTAGCCAAAATTCTCTCTTTAGTCAGGAAATATATGACTCCCTACATCAAAAAATAAGCCTGTTATACCTACAAAGCACTTAGCAACCTTTCATATGTCATACGGGTGCAAATTAATGGATGTGTTTTTTTTCTAATCACAGTTGCTATCTGGATGTATTAACAGGGAAAGCTAATTGAGTAGCAAAATCTGTAAGTGAAATAGCTTTCAGTCAGCTCTGGTTTACCATGTCATGGCAGCATTTCCTGAGACCCTCATAAAGTACAGCTGTTATTTAAAATGCTGTCCCACAGGAAAAGGAACTCTAGACTTGGTGGGGGAGGGGTGCGCCTCCTCCCCCACCGCGACTCCCCTACCTGCTGTTTTTCTCACAGTCACAGTGTCTCTTTGGTCTGGAGGGAGAGAAGCTGAAATGTACTGACCCCTTTGTGGAGCTGGGTTATGGACCTAAGGGTTCAGAGAAACACATCGCATGCTGGGCAGACCACAAAGCCCCCTTTATTGCTGTGTGGGCAGCTCCCTTGACATCTCTTTGAAAATATTGTCTTGCACATCTACATAAGCAATTAAAAAATAAAAGAGGAAAAACATCCTCCTGCTTGTTTAAGATGGTCAGCAAAAGAAGGGGAGCTTGAGATGTGAGAGAGAGAAAGGCGAGGTCTGCGTCCTCACCCCCTGCAGAAACCAGCCTGCAAAGCTACTTTTCAAAAAAGCCTTCTGAAGGAGGAGGAGGAGGGGAAAGCTCTGAAAGAAGCTTTCATGTCTGCCAAAATGCAGGTTCGTTAACCAGTATATAAAGAAATGAGAATTTGGTTCACTTGCTATAATATTAATTTCAAAATAAATTGAATACAATGTATTTAATTTCTCTGGATGTTCCTCCAGGGTATAGTTCTATTTATGAGCTCAATGAATACATAATAACACATCTGAATTGATAGAGAAATACAAACATGAAGCTAAGAAAAGTTGAAAAGGAACTGGAGAATTAAGACAGGAAAAGGAAATGTGTGAAAAAGGAAACAGGAGAATTTACAGATTGAGGCTGCTAGGATGATTTCAGGACTTGCAGAGAAAGCTTCCGGGCAAGGGAAGTATTAGAGAAGTTACTGTGTCTCTCTGTGTCATTTGTTCTCTTGTTCAGGGGCCTGAACTCAGGGCAGGATGTACCTTATTGCTATTTGTCAGACACCCTGACCATACTGAGCGGAAGGAAAAGTGTGCACGCCTGTGAGTGTGTGTGCCTGCATTTGTCGTGTGTGTGTGAGTGTGTATGAGAGAGTGTGTTTGCTGTGTGTTTTCTCTGAAGTCCATGCCTCATCATGAGTCACTGAATTTAAACACCATAGACACTGGGACACCATTCAAGTTGGCTGGTCGGTATTGAGAACTGTCATCAGAGATTGATTCATTGGTTGAATTATTCTTTGACTTTCAGTTGGAGGCTTGGAAGACAGTGAACATCTGTCTCCTCTCACTCAGTCCCACTATTTTTTCCCTTTTCTTTGCCTGCAAATCCCTTACTTTGAGGACTTCCACGTTTACCACCGGAAGTGGCTGAAAGAGTTCTTGCATGGGTTGAGCCCTGGAAGAGAGCCATGCCTCGCTAACAGTGGGTGGGCTGCACCTCCAGTTGTCACTCCTGCTTTCCCACAGTGCCAGGAGAAGTGCCCAGCTGGAGAGAGTGGGGTGAGGGCAGAAACACGGCAGTGAATCCAGCTGAACGTTTCCCATGTGTGTGAGCCTCTTTGGAGCCTCTGTTTAATCATAGCCAGCCCAGCTCCTTAGCCTGGCACAGCTAGGCCCTGCAGACCACTCTCAAAACATCTGCTCCAAGCTGCGGGCCCACATGGGGTCCCCCTGGGCTCTGCTCCCACTCTTACATTGGTCTCCCCAGACAGGCAGTCCTGGGCTCCTAACCTGTTCCTCCCATGTTTACGTCCCTTGCTTGCTTGAGTGGGCTTTGGGTTCCTTTTTCTAGTATTATCTCTACCCACTGCTCTCCTCTTTGTTCCCTCATAGGGCTTGGATACTAAAAATCCCATCGTCCCAGTTATTGGTACCAAGACCACCACCCCTTCCACAATAGGTTCGGTTAAGTGACTCACACAGTTGTGCTTCATTCATGCAAAAATAAGAGACATCTCACAGGCTGAGCACACAGGGTCGTGAAGGGAAGGGGTCTGCGCATCTTCCAAAGGATGCTGAGTCTGTTTTCCCTACAGTGAAGTTTACATGCTCATCACCACTAATATGATCATGTCTTCAAAGGTTAGGTTTAAACAGTCACGGGACATAGTCAAAAGAGTACTGGGTTACACTGAATCCACAGCTTTGGTTCTGTGTCTCCTTTTGGGCCCCACTTTCTAAAGCATTCACATAATTTTATTAGAGCGGGTGATCTCCAGGGTCCTTTCCAGGTGTGGAAATGCGTCATTTTATGAGCCTGTTAATAATTAAAAGTGATTGTGTTTCAAGACCTAAATTCTCTGCTAAATTTGAGGCTCTGCTATGAATTTGCTGAATTCTCTCCTTAATTGTCTTAAATTAGAAAACAATAGGAACACTTTTTCCAAGATAATTACCTAGACGATGTCTTCTACACAGGTACCACAGAGTTGGTGAAAAGTTCCAGCATGCTGTGTTCCATGAAGTTTCTTCTGCGGTCAGGTTTTGCAGTATTTCTCACAACCTCTTTTTAACCCAATTTCTTATATTTTCTAACAGAAGCGGGACAAGTTTTCTTGAAGTGTAACAATGATATCCTCTATCATTCTGTGCTTTTGAACTTCGCTTCCAGGGCTTTTAAATGAACAGATCTGAAATCTTGAAATTAAACTGCCAGTTATTAGAGATGATATTTTGTGCCTCGTGCAGGGCCTGCCTGCTTCTCATATTGCATTTGTGACAGACAGTTCCTTGCATGAATAATAGAACAGCCTTGAATGAATTCACCTCGGCTCCGCCATGGGGAGAAGCACAAGGTGAAGCCGGTGTCTCCTGGTGTGATCCTTTGCCTGTTGACATTACTTTCAAACTTTTCTTCTTCAGGCTGCCACCGTGTGTATTAAATAAATGATAAACATCATTTCTCTCACAAGGCTGGCTCCCCATTGGAGCCACGAAGAATGCTTTGCAGGTAGTTGAGAGGTTAATATCACTGAATTATTTATTCATTCTGTGCAATTTAAAGGACCCTATTTTCTGTCTTGGTTTCACCTCCCCTACCCCCCCCCCCACTTTTTTTTTTTTGTCAAATCTGAGCGACTCAGAAAAGAAGAAATACATAATCTCTAGCAAAGACAGATTACAAAGGTGGCCTCTATCTTTGGTGGAAAAAAACAAAAGCAACAAATCTGGTTTCTTTGTTGGAGAGAAGTTCACAACAGTTGGGGGAAATACAGACATTGGAAAATAAGTAAAAGAAAGCAGAGGTAATAGAGTGTTACACCTCAAGGGCAGACCTCATGAAACCCGTGTTGTATAGTATCAATATCTCCTCTTCCTTCTGCATTTTTAATACAATTACTATTGAGATGAAAGGTGGATGAACTGAGCAAGGGCACTCCTGAAGGGTAAGGGAAAAGAAGAAGAAAAGCAAAAAAGCATCCCAGAGAATGAAATTGCTGGGTGGCCACTCCTGCGACACCTTGCCACTCTCCTGTGAGCCTTTATGACTTTGCAAAGAACATGATTGTCACAGAGGCTCCTACCTTCTTCTCCAGATCCCTTTCCGTCCTATCTTCAAACCCCAAGTTGTCCTCTCCCTGTTAATGGCCTTTAGATTTCTAATGATATTTTGTATCACAGTTGATGACCATTTCTAATGAAGAAACAAGGTTTCTGTGATCATTTGATAACGAACAAAGTACAGCTGAGCTACATTTTCTTCCCCAGCTAAATTATTCCATTCCATATATTGGCCCTACACTCCGTGTATGATACAGACCGCTGCAAGTATGTTCCTGAGCCTTGGAACTCTGGGGGGACCAGACTAGATTTCATGTTGCTTTATCTTCTCAGTCTCTGCTTCTATTTGTCTGACATTCAGGAACCTGAATACCAAGTTTGGCTTTTCCCATCTACAGAGAGTCTACACCTTCCTGCCTTAGGATAAATGTGTTGGATGCACAGAGGTTCTTATGACTACATACATGGTCATCATGAATTTGTTTAGAAAATGATTCTCAAATTTTTATTTATTTTTTTTAATCTCAGATTACTTTTACCCTATTGTAATTATGTTCAGGAAGTTTCCCTGTACTTACTGCATTAG
Organism: Hydrochoerus hydrochaeris; assembly: GCA_004027455.1. Taxonomy (NCBI): domain Eukaryota; kingdom Metazoa; phylum Chordata; class Mammalia; order Rodentia; family Hydrochaeridae; genus Hydrochoerus; species Hydrochoerus hydrochaeris. Next base: position 186,816 of record PVLA01003038.1, read on the forward strand.
ATGTCATAATTAAAATAAAAATATTTATTAAAAATAATAAACATTAATATAAGCATATTTTTGGTGACAGTTATACTTCCCAAAACAAAAATATGTGATGTGAGAAGTAGCATTATTTTACAATGATTTGTAAATTTCTTTAGGAATAGTATCTTTTTAATACTTGGTTTCATAGGAAACAGCTAGCTTATCTGCTTCTGCAGTTGAATGTGCTGCAACATATTAGGGGAAATAGATACAATCACCCTCCTTTTCTCTTTTGGAAAAGAAAAAAAAAATCTTTAGATGATCTGAGATAGTGCTGGACAGCTCTAGAGGTCCTTAGCCCACACTTCAAAAACTACTGGTCTCCTAGGGGATAAACTGTCTCTCCAAGGGCTGATCTATTTTTATTTTCATTATCTAAGTCCTCTCCCATGAGTGGACTCTTCCAACCCTTGAAGTGGCTAATTCCTTGTCTCCTTGAATGAGCCACCTTTGGAGAGTTTTAAGCTACACAGCAGAAATGGAATGGCTCAGCCCATCATGGAGTCCAGTGAGAGGCATTACTAGAGTTCCATGGTGGTCACTTCCCCTTTGTCAGACCCACAGAAGGGTGTACTTCTCAGATGCCTCGTAATGGGTGGGGTATCTGGGTGTCTTCTGGGCTGGAGACATCAAATATGTAGGTAATGAAAACTCAAGAGTCTTTCCCCTCTGCTGTGGTACAGTTAAAGATTCAGTCTCCTTAAATTGGATTCTGGACCAACTGTGTGGAACAGAGCTCCCCTAAATTATACTGGATGTGAAGTGAGAGTAGGAGACAGGCCTGAGGTCTCTTGGGCTCTAAGGCCTCTTCAACTCTCTCTCTCCCTCCCTTTGTCGCCCCTCAAAAGCAGCCTAAACATAGGCGAAGGCATTGCATTGTGGCACACAGTTTGTCACTGCAGCAAATTATCCAATGCTGTACAGTAATATGTTCTCTGAAGGAAAGAGTCTTTGGGAATAGGTTGAATGGTCAACATTAAATCCGGACAGCAGGATTCTAGCTCTGAGAAACAGCTTAGATTCTTGTAACACCTGTTTTCCCACCTGTCCCTGCCATCTCTGTTGTTCTAACCAGGTAGGTCTGGGAATAGAAAGAAGGCAACGTGGGAGTCAAGGTGGTGGTCATCATTGTCATGGAACAAGATCTGCTGTGCCAGCAGTACTGAAATCTCAGTTGCTCTGTGCTCACGGACTTCCTGGGTTGCTAATTCCTCCATAGCATTGTCCTTCTGTGAGATCGTGCAGGCTTCAAACCTCACAGGTACTTCTGTTGGTTTCCACTGAGTCACCACTTGGCCTTTCCTGCTGATTTCTTCTTTAAAACAAGTCTCGCATCTGTCTGTCCCTTCCAGTTGCCGCCCCTCAAATTCCTTTTTGTCCTGCCTCATGTTTGGAAATACCCCACAAATCCCGGGTAATTACCACACCTCCAGATTTTCTTTTACATTCCAGGCCCACATGGTAGAAGTAGAAGTGAATTAACAGAAAGGCTCATCTGGACAGAGGTCCAACCTAGGCAGTCGCAGCTGTAGTTGTGTTGCATAGTCTTTCTTGATTTTAATAGTATCTCTTGAAGGTGTTGGTAATCGATGTTGAAATCAAGACTGGAAAGCTTAGGAAACTTAGTTCAGTATCATGGAGGTTGAAAGTAGCAGAGCTAGGATGGAAACGAAAATCTGGTTCCCCCCAGAGCCCATGCAATTTCTAGAATGGTCTGTTGTCCTTCCATAAATACTTCCTGAGGGGGCCGAGGAGTGTGTGTGTCTGCATATGCATGAATTTGTGCGTGAAGAGATGAATGGGAAGAATACTAGGCAAAAGATCTGTCATATGCCTTTGTAGCCTTTTGCCAGGAGAGAGGGTGGCTGCCGTGGACGGGGTCCCTGTCACCATGGCAGTGAATATTCAGTCCTCATGTCCTTCCATCTGTTCTCGCCACAGTCCTCTCTAACTCAGGACAGCAGAGCGCACCTTCATCAGCCAGCATCGAGAGAATTTCTGATTGGGGGCACACTAATGCTTCCTTCAATTAGTTCCCTCCAGAGTTCATCCCAGTTGCTTTTCCTGTTTGGGCAACCAGCTGTTGGAGGTTGCTGGGCAACCCAGAGATGAAGGGACAGAGGGTGGAGAGAGGTGGAGGCCTAGCAGGCTGCAGCCAAGGTGAGGATGAGATGAGAATCAAATGTCACAGGGAGATTTGTTTTAGGGCAGCAACAGAGAATTCTAAAATGAACACTGAAAAGGTGAGCTAAATTCAGCTCCACACACTGGTTTTTTGGTGTTTATATTCTTAGCATCCTCCAGTTTCTTATGAAGTCACGTGGCAACAAAGAGCCAAAGGGATTGTATTTTGTGTGAAAGAAAAAAATGTGTCTTCAGGGACAGTCAGAGCGGCTGGGAGAGGCAGCTTTCCTGGGCTGATTGTGCCTTTTCTCTACCAACAGATGAAGCAACTGCGTGTGCTCGGTCCTGTAGAAACAGTGAGCACAAGATTAGGGTGCGGATATTGTAGGAAAGACTGATGTTGTAGATGGAGAGGGAAGAGGGGTAAAATTCAGGGCATTTTAGGCAGACCCTAAGAATAAGACCCAAAACGCCCCAGCCCCGGGGTCTAGATGCGCTTGGTCCATGGTGTCCTTGCTGGGAGTGCCGGCCATAGCAGGCCACTGCTACTCTCCACTGCAGTGTCATTCTGGGAGGGCTGAAGTCATTGCCAGGGAGAGGCAGCCTCCTCTGAGATACACCAGCTGCGTGTATACCGAGGGTTTAGTATTTGAGAAGGGAAGACAAGCCACCAGCTGGTCCTGGGGAAGAAACGTGTTCCTCTTTAGAGCCTTGGTGATATTTTGCAGGCTGCTGCCTTTTTGACAGCGGAGTTTTCCATGTAAGAAATACAAGGGACCATTCCCATGGCTGGTAAAGGGCTATACACAAAAGACACGGCAGGGATCACCACGAAGAGTTCAGCTCAAGCTAAAATTCCAGAGACCCCCAGGGTCATCGTGTCCCCCTTAGTATGCCAAGGACTGACCCAGATTCTAAAACAACAGGACATTCTTTTTCTTGAAAAGAAAATGTGAATAGTTCACTTAACTTCTAGTCCCACATTTTCAAAGGGCCGTTATTTCTCCCAGTTCCATGGGAGCTTGACCAGAATGAAAAAGGAAGCCGCGAAGTTGACAGTTGTCTAGTTCTGTACAAGCAAAAGTACCTCATTTAACTAAATAACAATAAGATACTTTAAAGTCAAAACTTTAGGATAAATCATTTTATATATAATATATAAGCATTAAATATATATCACTAGAAATGATTTATATTTCATCAATACACAACATATTGTCAGTTTCACTCTACATATACATTCAAGTTTAGAGTGATTTTACGTGTTAGAGTCCTATCACTTATTTGAACAGAAACTGAGACAGTACGATATGGCAAAAACAATGACTCTAGCTTCATTAATTAATATGCTCCATTAATCCTTTTCTATCCAACACATGCAATGGATGTCTACAACCGGAAATCCCAAATTTGGAGAAGTAGGATGTTGTTCCATCAGGCAGCCTGTAGTGAGGGAGTGGGAGCCGGATGGGGGGTTGTGTTTTCAGTGTGCCCTGGAGAGAGCTGGGAAGAGCCCTTATCTGAGCCCAGTCCCATGCCACCATCCACCGTGATGCCTTTCTCTGTCTTGCCCATGTGATGTCCGGACGAGGCGCACCAGGCTCCCCAGCGCTCAGGCGTGTGTGTGCAGAGCCGGGTGGGAAGGACCCACCTCACAGTCTCCTCAACCCACGTGGATGCCTAGTGACTGAACATTCATGAGGGAGAAAGCCCCAGATCTGGGATGGAAACTGAGGGACCGGGATGAGAGGAGTCACCATGTGGACCTTCCTGTTTCCATGTGAGATCACAGAGTGCGCGGTACCTTCATGTTTGCGTGTTCAGCCGCAAAGCCTGGACCGAGAAACAAGGCTGCTGGTGTGTTAGCCAGGGACGGTTCATTTCTCAGCTTCCCTTCCTCATGTGATCCCCCAAACCATCCCAGAGAAACAGCGCCCTAAAATGCAGGCTGAGAACTCCAGCCAGGATGCACACTCATTGACAGGAGCAGGGTGGACTGGGAGTTTGTGACTGACGCCTCAGGAGACTCTCTTATCTACCTTTCCCTCTGCGTCTCCAGACCAACCCTGTAGGAAGGTTTGTCCTCGTTTTCTCTCCATGAGGGTTTCGGGAGCAGCAGTCACTTCTTGAAAATCCATACCACTTTTAATCCTCAATATTTCTCAGCCACTTTGCTGTCCCTTTATTTATCACTGGTTGATAATGCATCTACATTTCCAGCACTTGACATTATTAGTTCTTTTTATTAGTTTTTCTAATATCTCAGCCCTATAGGCCTCTTGATATATTTTGTTAGGTGCAAGCTAGACATGCCTTGAGCTGTTCTTTCTTTGTCTCTGCCCTGTCCTTCCCTAATCAAAACAAAATATGCAACAGTAAGCAAAGTTTTAGCCTCTGATCTTTTGTGAAATTAAGTTAACCTGCTTCATCTGTTGACATGTTTGTAAAAGAAATCTTGTGTGAATCCTCGCTTCTCGGGAAACTGCTTTTCTCCAACATAGGAAGAACATATTAGGATACATAACTAATTCATGTCATTTTTAGAAAAGAGAAAAGCAGATGATGAACATATGGACTGCTTTGCTCCTTGAAATATTGATTAAGCATCGAACATTGACTGAAAGGCCACTGTGTTCAGAGAACTGTGGCAGAAACTGAAGGAGTTACAAACAACTGAACTGCCTGCATTTTGAGGCCTTTATAGTGTAACATAGAGGAAAAAAAATAACAATCTGTAACTGTGAACAGCAGTATATTTGGTTAGTACCTACCGGCTATATAAAATTGCTTTTGGACATGTTTCATGATTCCTCATAAAACAAAGACTTAATAAGTTTACTTGGCAGCTGATGGGCAAAGTTTAAAAAAAATCAAATGAGTTTTTTGTTTTCCTTTAAGCAATTCCTGGCAATGCTTTCTTTCTTTCTTTTTTTTTTCTTTTATTTTAAGTAGATGAGTTTTCCAAACAGTGATTGCATTTAGAATCTTCAAGAAAGCTTGTGAACCATGAATTTGATGAGCTGAGCCCTGAGATCTGATCTGTGGGTACACACACGGTGAGCTGGAAGATGTGGGGTTTCCACACAGGAGAAATGCAGACAGACAGACAGACAGACATGATGGAGCCTCATGTGCATCAGTCCTGTACCTTTGGGTACCAAACAGCAGTGCTTGTTGCACAGCTGCATGAAGACTGGCAAGCAGGGCCTGGATCTGGCTTCTCTGGGCAGGATGAATAGTGACTTACATGGAGAAAATATTCATCATCGTTTTCGGTAGTCCTTTCATGGAAACCTTACTTTCTGAGTGAATGGCTATACCAGTTCAAATATTTGCCATTCATTTCATGCTGTTCTTCTGTTTCTGTTTCCTCTGCACTCAGACTTTGTCTGGCCCTGCAGTCTATCTCCCAAGAGAGATCTTGATGAGATATTTTTTCTTTATCAGGAAATTGATTTTCTTGCATCTCTTTTCAGAGATTACAGAATTCAATCTTGTAGTGAAATGACTCAATTCTTGGGACAGCATCTAATTTGGGAGTGTGATTTTTTTTTTTTTCCAGTCATAGGATCAACGCTGAGGGCGAGCAGGTAGGGGCAAGGGATGCCTCCCAGTCTGCCTCCTTTGTCCCTCTGGGAAGCAGCCAGCCTCCTCCAGCCAGCACCTCCTGTTTTAGTCATTTTCCTATCTCTGAGACAAAATGTTTGATGCTCTCTATTTAAAGAAAGAGAGCTTTACATGGCTCTCAGTTTCTGGTGCATTCAGCCAAGGGTAACTGGGCCCAAGGCAAAACAAACAAACAAAAAACCAAAAAAACAAGATGGCAGACCAGCCTGGAGGAAGAAGGCACTCACTTCCTGGCAGCCCGGAAGTGGAGAGCTAGGAGGAGAGGGAGGAGCTGAGACAGGAAACTGCCCTTCCACAGCTCGCCCCAGCGACCACCTCCAGCCAGGCTCGGCTTCTGAGTAACACATCCATGCATCCACAGAGGAGCTAAACGCCCACCAGGCAGGAGACCTTCCAAACCCGGGAGTCTTGGCGGAATGTTTTAGATCTGAACCATAACCCGGCTTCATGCTGGGCTCTGAAAACCTCAAAGAGCACCCTGCTCCACGTAGCTTTTCATTTCATCTTCTTAGTCCTAAACCTTCACTGAACATGGCTGTTGTGACTCCTTAAGCATCCTGGCAGCTCCTTCTTGGGTCATGCACCCTGACCGTTGTGCATTTAGAGCAGGCTGGCCTGGTTTCCCACTTTTCCCTGGAGATGAGAGGCGGCTTAGTGTTCTGAGCTTTGGTTAGCAACAGCTGGACTCTTGGACCCACAATTAGCAGGGCTGGTAGTGCCCAGTGTCCTCCCACAGGGACGTGCCAGGTGGGTTTGCGATGGGCAGTGGCCTTTGCTGTGGTAGCTTTAAGCAGAGAGATGTGTCTGTATTTCACCTTGATGTTTTCTTAATAACCAGTGGTGGTGCAGTCTAGAATGGCCAGTAGGGAGTAAGAAATCAGTCTATATCTTTTATCTAATTTGCTTAAGTCATAAACTCAGAACACAGTTGTTACAAAAATTACAGTACAGATGTCCTATTTTCTGTAATTAAAATGCCCAATGTGTTTGAGTCTTTGGACTTTATCCTGTGACTGTTTTTGCTCTTTCTCTCTATGCAAAGAAATGCATTCAGTTAATTCTTGCATAACATGTACTTTGTCAGTCTAAAAAAAAAAATTTTTTTTTTCAAGTTTCTTGTGGTGTTACTGGGATTTATTCTGCAACATCAGCAAAGCTTCCTGGCCAAACACAGAGAGGGGGAAGACTGGCGGGAACAACTTTTCTTGTTGTTGTTCACATTCCAACATTCTTAAGAACTGCCTGAAAAGAAATGTCGGAACTGTGTTCTGAAAGTACTTTTCAGAGCCCTGTAGGACTGGAAAAGTTAAGAGCCTCACAGTTGTGAAGGAAGAAATAAATGACTGTGGGAATCTCTCGCTCTTCCCCTCCTTTGTGATAATGTTAGTTCTTTTAAATAACTCTCAAAACTAAAAAATGAAGTTTAAAATGTTTTTAAAAGTCTGTTTTTCCTCATTTTCTGGTTTTCTCCTGCGGTGGAAAGAGGACAGCTCTTGTAAATAATGAAATGTTTGTCTTTGCAGAAAATAGCAAAATTGAGAAAACCCAGGGTACACTTGGCAAACTGCCTGTGGTCTCTTCCTGCAAGAACCCCCTTCTCTACATTGCAAGCCCTTGATCTTCTCTACTGCTGGCTGAAAGGCAACGTATATGGCTTACATTTTTATTCTTTTTTTCCTCATCTTTTGCTGATTGTTGATGGAGATGGGAAGCAGCAGTGATCTCAGTATTTGAGAATGATTATGTCTCTTATTCTCTGCCCACTGAGCAACAGAACTTGAAACATTTAATTCTCTTGTGCAATATGTTCTTTGTCTCTGTGGCCTCTGAAAAGAATCATTAAGCCCCTTTTAGCCTTAGCTTAGCCCTAGGCTGCTAAAAGGTAGAGGAAGCCAAGAGAAGCAAAAACACAGCAGAATAGAGAGCGAGGCACAGGGCTGGAGGGCCAGCCACTCGCTCATTGACCCAGAGCCACACTCTGGAGCAGCTTTATCCAATCTAAAATGAAGGTAAATATTTTCCTGATCTTCTAGGGAAAGTGGTTACATCTTTTTATATTTTTGCATGCTTAAAGTTATCAAGTGAGCTCATGCATGGGAAATTTGTTTTTTTTATTTTATGGAAAAAAAAGTAAAATAATTTTATAACAAGATGATAGGAGAATAACAATAGTTAATACATTGCATATTATTATTATCTTCAGAGCAGTTACTCAGAGTACAAGATATGAGAATAAAAAATTCTCCAGTTATATTATTCAGCTATAAAAAAGGATGATCTTGAGGCCTTCATAGGCAAATGGAGACAACTTGAGGCTATCCTCATTAGTGAAATAAATAAGAATCATATTTATAAATATCATATTGTGTCTCTAGTGTAAAAAGTAATAAGAAATGTAGGAGTAATAAATCCCAAAATGTGTCATAGCTATTGTAAAAAAGAGAGGAGAAGAAAGTGCTCCAAAGGCTATAATTGCATGTATGTTTAGGTGTGTAGAATTGATAACCATATTACTAAGTTTTTGTTGGATCGTTGAACAGAACTGTTTGCAGTCTCACTGTTTGAATGTCCACTTTGTATGCTTTACTTTTGTAACTGGAACAATTACTTCTAAGAGGACAACATGTAATTATCAAGTAGTGATTTTTTACTGTTTATTTTTTTGAAATTATGTATTATTTCTACCCTTTTTCTGTTTTGTTTTCTTTCTTTAAATAAAAAAAAAATTCTCCAGTCAATATTAGTGCAGATATTCCTTTTCAATGAGCGGAGACACTAACGGTACAACTAACACGCAGTTTTTCACTTTTCTCTTCCTTCCTTTCCTCTTTGCCCCGTCTTAGTTCCTTTTTCCTTTTTGACAATTTCTTCACATTTCACAATATCTTTTGTTGATTTTAGACCTTATTTACTCTTTCAATTTCTCACACCAGAGAGACAATACAATATTTGCACATGTGACTCTGATTTATTTCACTTATGAGTATGGTCTCAAGTTGCTTCCATTTACCTATAAAAGTCTCAGGTTTATCTTTCTTTATGGCTGAGTATACATTGCATTAAAAATACCACTTTTGTTTTTTTATCCAGTCTTTGGTTTGTGAGCATTTGGGTTGTTTCCAAGATTTAGCTATTACAAATTGTGCTGTAGTAAACATGGATGTACACATATTCCTGTGGTATGATTTTTTAATTCTTCTTGGAAGATGCCTAGAAGGGAAATAACTAGGTTAAATGGGACCTCTAATCCTACCTTTTTAAGGAGCCTCCATGCTAATTTTCACAGTGGTTTTACCAGTCTGTGGTTCCCAGCAACAGTAGAAAAGTGTTCCTTTTTCTCTCCAGTCCCACCAGCATTTGTTGCGGATTGATTTCTTGATGACAGTCATGCTTTCTGGAGTGAGAAGGAATCTCAGTGTTGTTTTAATCAGCATCTCTCAAATGACCAGTGATATTGAACATTTTAAAAATATATTTATTTGCCATTTGTATTTCTTCATCTGAGAAGTGTGTATTCATCTCTGATACCCATTTTTGGATTGGGGCTTTGAGTTTGGGGAAGTCTGATTTTTTTTCAATTCTTGGTGTGTCCTAGATAGTAGTCCTTTGTCTGAGGAACAATTGCCTAAATGTTTTTCCAATCTGTGGGTTGCCTTTTCACTGTGTTGGTGATTTCTTTTGATGTGCAAAGCTTTTTAATAAGATGAGGTCCCAGTTGTTAATTCTTTGAAGTATTTTCCATGCAGTTTGGGTTTTGTTTAATCAACTCTCTGCCTACACCTATGTCTTCAAGATTTTTACCTATTTTCTGCTCTAGTAGATTTAATGTTTCTGTTTTAATATTTAGATCCTTGGTACATTTTGACTTTAGTGAATAGTGATAGACATGGATCTAGTTTTAGTCTTCTGCAGGTAGTCAGCCAATTTTTCTAGCACTATCAACTTTCTGTTGTTCTTGGAACCGTGGTCATTTCTGTCTCTTTCCAGAATATCTTTCAGTACCCTTTGTAGTGTTGATTTGGTGTCATGAATTTCTTCAGCTGTTCTGTGTCATGGAAGTACCTTATTTTTCCATTAATTTCAAAGGACAGTTTTGCCATTAATTTCAAAGGATACATCACTCTGGGTTGGAAGATTTTTTTTCTTTCAGAACTTGAAATACTTCAAGCTCTTCTACACTTGAGGGTTTGTGGTGAGAAGTCTGCCATGATTCTGATGTGCTTTCCTTTACAGGTGATCTGATTCTTATCTCTAACAGCTTTTATTATTCTGTTCACGTGCTGCTTTTCTGGGATCTTGATTATTATATGTCTTGGTGTAGATTTATTTTGGTTATGACTAAGTGCAGTTCTTGATGTCTCACTTATCTGTCAGGTGCTTTTCCTGTGCTTGTGAAATTTTCTGCGCTTACTTTAAAAACAGTTCTTTTTATGTCATTTTTGTTGATTCCTGCTTATTCTTTGGCACCCGTGAAATTTTTATTATTTCTCTTTGCATCATCTTGTACCTGTTGAATTGTTACTTCCTGATCTTCCATTCAAGAGATCGTTCCTTTCATAATCATTATGATCCTGTCTTCAAGGTTTGAAAGTTTCATCCAAGTAGTTTTGCCAGCTTACAATAGAATCTTTAATTTCCTGGATATCTGTTTCTATGCATTTCATGCATTGTATTTCTATATTGGTCTTTCATGGTTTCCACCTTCTTCTTATCATCATCTATTGCTTTATTTATCTCTACTCTAGTTTTGCTGAGCAGTTCCTTTATAAATGTTGACATTTCCTTTTTTACCTGAGAGATTATTTGTGATCTGATTTCCTCAGTAGCCTCATGGTTTTGTGTCTTTATTTCAGTTCCTATCATTTCAGAAATTTCAGATGTGTGTCTTCCAAACTATTCTATGTCACAGTCTCCTAGACTTGTTCTGGGTGTTCTGGGTCTGAGATTGTATTTTGCTTTTTTTGTCTTCTCCTTTTACATTTGAAAAAAAATTATTTTGTTTTCTGTGATGATCTTTGTGAATTTTTATAGTAGATACCTGTATTATTAGTATCATGGTCTCTCTATAAATGTCTGTTCTTCAGGGATGTCTCTTGTGTGTGAGAGTCTTGGTTTGTGTCTTTCAAAGACCCTCTCTTCCCAATGTATTGATAGTGTGATGGTCGTATCTGTTTGGCTCGGTCTCCAGTGCTTTGGAGCTGGGTTGTGGTGACATTATCATCACCCCAGAGCTTCCCCGTGTTGTTACAGAGGGTAGAACATCTGACTACAACAGGTACAACATCCTAGCTGAAGCAGTAAAATTAGTGATATCGATAGCATCAGGCACAATTTCAAAACTGGCAAACTGTGGTAACTGCTGATTTTGTGCTTTAGACCAAAAGAGCAAAGTCTGTAGTTATGAACCAGTCATCAAGTAGGAGTTTGTATGCAAAATGCTTCCCCTTGGTAGGGTGGTTTTACCCTGTGGTGGGGAGATTTAGGGAGGGTACTGCACAAATCAAAGACAACTAGAAAGGAAGCAGAAGCAAGGTGGGAGGGCAAAGAACAATCATGCAAGGTTTGAGAAACTAAAGACAGGGGTAGAAAAGTAAGAGTGAAAGAGTACATGAGGGACTAACTGAACTTACTCTCTAGGTTTGGGGGATGAAGTTTGTTTTGTGGCTGGAGTTTTCCCCAGCCATTTAGAAAAAAGACAGAGAAAAAGGAAAGGAGAGAGAAGAAGAAAAAGACAGACAAACGGGAAAACAGAAAGAAGAAAAGGGAAAATGAAAAAGGAAAAGAAAAAGAAGACAAAAATAAAAACACCCGAGAGTAAAGAACTGGTTACTGAGTCCTGGGCTTTTCCCCTGAACTAGGATGCTGGCCCCACAGTGTGGTGGGAGGAGCAGACACACGGGTTCCTCCTGGGAAAGCCGTGGCCAAGTCATGGGCTTTTCTCTGCACTGGCTCAAATTGTTATTTATTGATTCCTTGTTATTTTTAAGAGATGTTTCCTTTCACAATTACTAGCCACAATCTAAACTTCAAGATCTGAAAGTATATTTTCAGTTTTCTTCAAGTGGTTTTGACAGCCTTCAGTGGAATTTTTAATTTCTTGAATATATGTTTCAGTCCTTTTCATGAATTCTTTTTCTTTCTTTATTGATCGTACATGGTTTCCTTCATTTTTCTATCCTGTATTTTTTTTTACCTACTCTACACTCACTGAGCCTTTCCTTTATAATTATTGTCATTTCCTTTTTTACCTGATAGATTATTTCTGATCTGATTTCCTCTATATCCCCATGGATTTCTTTACTTCAGTTGCTATCATTTCAGATATTTCAGGTGTGTATCTTCTATTTTTCTCTGTCTCATTGTCTAACTGGACATTCTGGGTGAGTTGAAAGTCTGCAATTCCACCTCGCTTCTGTGTCTTGTCATTTTTTTGTTTCCAGAGTTACTATTTTGTTTCCTGTGTTGATCCTTCTAAGGTTTTGTAGTACGTAGCTAATCACTAGCATTAAGTCTTCCCTAGGAAAAGTCTGTTGCTTGTCTTCTGTGTGTAGGAGGTTTTTGGTTTGTGTCTGTCCCAAGATCCTACCTTTCCAGTTAATTAAGAGTGAGATGTCGGTTTCTGTTTAGCTGAGTCCTCGATTCACTGGTACTGGGCTGTGGTGAAGTTACTATCTCAGAGCTTCCCAGTATTGTTACACAAGGGAGAACAGCTGATTACAACAGCTCTGGCACCCTAGCTAAAGTAGTATACTCAGCAACAACAGTAGCATCAAGCACAGCCCAAAACCTGATAAACAGTGGCAGCTGTTAACTTTGTACCTTAAACCACAGGAGCAGAATCTACAAGTATGCAACAGAACCAACTGTAAATTGGGAACTCGTATTCAAAGTGTTTCCCCTTGGTGGAGTGGTGCTACTCTGTGGCGGGGAGATGGAAGAAGGGTACTGGGTAAAACAAAGGTAACTGAAAAGAAAGCAGGAGCAAGGCTGGAGCACGGAGGATGGGAACCTTTGGGAAACTAGAGAAGAAGGCAGAAGAGAATGGATGAAGGAGTCGGCAAAGCATGATCCGAACTTGGTCTCTGGGTTTGTGGGATGGGGTTAGTTTTCTGTGACTGGTGTTCTCCCCAGCCATTTAGAAAAGAGGAGAAAAGATAAGAAAAGAGAAAAGGAAAGTGAAATAAAAAATCAAAAGAGAGAGAGAGTGAGAGTGAGGGAAGGCTGGCTCTACCTGCTTGCTTCTACTCTTTGCCACCAAGCACAGGCTGCTCCTCCTCACCACCTGCCAGCCTGTCTTGTTTTGTTGCTTTGGAATTTTCCATGCCGCTGGTCCTGCCTGTCCATTCTGTGCATCCTAGTTGGGACCCTGCTGTGTCGCTGGCTTTCTCTCTGTCCCTGGGTCTTCCACTGCAGTTCACCTGGTAGCAGCAGCAGCCATGGGAGGGGCTGAGCTCCACGCGGTTCACCTGGGAAAATTAGTTTTGAAAGTCTTACTTTCCTCACTCCATTGATGGGATTAGTAGGGACTTGATGCCAGTACTTTAGTCCCTTTCCCAGCCCCAGTGGCCCTGAATTTGTAGCAGCAGCTCCTGAAAGGACTGTGGGTAGCTCTTCCAGACACTAAGCGAGACCAGGGCAGAAAAGTGACCTGCCCTGGTCAGGTCCTTGGGCACAGAGGGGGAATCCTATGCACCATGGGAATCGTGTTGAAAGCAGTGTGACATGCCTGTGAGGGACCCTGCCTTTATGGGAAAAGTGCACTGCTTCAATTGAGCACAGAGTTGAAAATTAAGTACAGACCTAATCAGTGTTAAAGTTAAAATTCCATTGGATGATTACTTGGCCTCCAGTTAAAGCCTTCTATTTAGGGACTAAAACATGCCAGAAGGAGCTTGTTTTTTTTTTTTTTCCTGAATTTATCTAAGATATTTGTTCTGAGGTTTTTAAGCACCTATTACAAGTTTGTTCGATTTTTTGGCTCCAGCCATGGACCTATCTCCACTGACCTCCCTAGCATTACTTCCGGGGCTCCCCACTTGTCCTGCTGACCCAGAGCTGACATCTAGTGGTGTTTTCTCCTGAGTGGGTCTGTTGAGTCTCCCAGATGTCCGTCTCGTGGTTGAATCAAGTGTCTACACTGATGTGTTAGCGATGGAAGTCATGGACCAAGTTTCTGGTTTAAGAACTTGTGTTTCAAATTCAAACTGCTTCCTGCACCTCCCCACCTCATTCTGTCTTCTTTGGCTGTCTGTTTCCGTTTAGGAAGACTTGTTATCCAGTGTGAGAGGTCGTAGCAAGTAGACACGGGAATAATCTGAGGACAGGTTCTGGAGAATGGCACACAAGTGCATTGGGCAGATGGCTAACGTCACCAAGGGACAGCTGTCTTTAGAGACAGTGGTTGCAATGGTATTTCCGCCTTCTCAGGAGATATTTTCTTTACAACATTATGAGAAATAGATACAATTTAAGCTTTGCACACTGAAAATTAAAGTCACTGAATGTGTGGCTATGTACGTAACTGAGCCTGTCCAGACAGCCAGATGACATTTTATTTATTGAAGCTTGTATAAGTGAGACAGAAAATAAAGGGGAACGTTAAAGGGAAAACAATGTATGCGCCTGAACGTATTTTACAGCAAGGTAAAAGTAAAGCAGATAGAGTATTTTGACACGGAATTCCCTGGGAAAGTGAGACTACAGTGTGATAAGCATTTTATCAAGAAATGAGATTCATAATAGAGAAATCCTCTTTCCTTTCGTGGGTGCACAGATTCAGCCATGAGTATATACAGTTGGTCACCAAGTATAATGCAGGGCTGTGTTTGAGGAACATTTTCCACATGAATATGCTTTACCACCTGCATCCCTTTAGAGCTCACTGTGCAATAAAGCAGGATTGGTAGGCACATGACTGGGTAGAAAAAGAAAGAAGAAAATGGAATTCTAAAACTCATCTTTGCAGTTTTGTCTATAAAAAGAAAATAAAATGGCTGCAATTATAACACAGCCTTCCTCTCCTCTCCCCACCCAGCAGAGTTCTCAAACCCCTTTGGAGAATTTCTTCCGACATTCACAGTGAGTCCTTGGAAAGGGAGTACAGTATTTAGCTTTGTTCAAGGACACTCAGAACTCGGTCAGAGATCCCTGTCCCAGACCAAGGTAGATTACTATGGTGAGGTACAGTGGAAAACTCTAGGTCAGGCTCTTTGAAAAGGACCAACAGCACATTTAAAAATGTATGTTTGCATGGGAAACATTGTGGCCCTGAAGATGACATTTGGTTACTCCTCAGACGTTTTCCAGGTATTTCATGTACACATATTTTGCGAGTGCCCAGGTTTGTCTCTTGCACATAAGGCCAGAAATTATGTCTTAGGCCTCTGATATCTGGTTATATCTCTATTCTATGGCTCTCCAGTCTTGTTCGACTGCCCATTACTTTTCTGTCCCCCAAGTCTGATCTGTGTGATCCCAGTCCTATTCCCCAAAACATGTTCATAAAGGAATCACAAGCATAATTACAGAATGCCATGCTGTTTTGCCTCAAATGGAAGTCATAAGGGAAACATTCATTTTTTATTCATTAAATAGGTAATTCATTCTTATTCTGAATAGATGTGAACCTGGGCAGTGAGGACTTAGCAGTGATTTATAGGTTCTTCCTGATGAGCAACTGTAATTATTACTAAACAGGTCCACAGGTCAATTCACACATGAGGACCCACTGATATAAATGGGGTGAAGGAAATGTGTACCTAGGAGGTGTTAGCTAAGAGCCTCTCTGTATAGGTGATCAGAGAGCTAGACTGAGAAGCTGATATTAGAGATGATTAAGAGGAGCCAGGAGAGGGACAAAGCGGGAGACAGAGCCACGCAGAGAGGAGCGTCTGGGCAGATGATGTGGGAGAGAAGTTGCGTGTTGCAAGAACAGAAGGAAAAGCGATGGGTGGGCTGGAGTAAGGGGTCTAAGGTGAGTCTGGAGATGGCCAGGCATTCTGCTCCTTGGCAGGAACTTGGGATTTCATTCTAAGGTGTAAGGGTAAACTGAGTGCTCTGACTGCTGCCTGAATAAATTGTCTTTAAAAGGGAGAGTTAACCAATGATGCCCATGGGAAGGAAAGGGAATGTAAGAAATAAAGAGAGGGGCCTCGGGAGGTGGAAACCTGCTGTGTTACCTCTGAGTGTTGTGGGCCCACCAGGCCTAGTGATCAGCCACCGAACAGTGACTTTGGCAGCTTTGCTTAGGATAGACACGGTGTGTTTCCACTTTCTCTTCTCCCTGGGTATTGATGTCTTTATTCTAAACAGCAACAAAAGGGAAGCTAAAAATACCAGAAGCATTTAGGCAGCCTGCAGCATGAGTCTGCCTGTAGGAATCAACTGTTTGATAAGGAATTGGATCAGCTGTGAAGTCCACAGTGGTGAGACTAAGAGCTCGGCTGTCCGCTCGGCGGAACACCCCGCCCTCCCTGCCACAGGAGTCACTGTGTTCCTCTTTGCCCAGCGGAAACCTGGCCATCATGTCGTCCTGTTGCTCTCTGAGCTGCTTCCACATCCACTCTGCCACAGGCTGGAGGGGTGGGGACAGCACTGGATGAGGCCATGTCCCTTCATCCACCGTGAGCCTCGCCTCAGCTCCTCTTCTGGCAGCAGCTGTCTTGTCCCATCCCTGCTTCTCCACTGCTTTGCTCCGCTTTGCCCCTTACTTTTCTCAGTTTGGGAAGAGAGGGATGAGGGTGGTACTTACAGTAACATTCACTTACATTTGCTGGGCATGTTCTTTGTTTCAGACATTGTGCTACTTTAATTTCATGACCCTGCTTATTCCTGAAGACATCCTTTATTATGTTCCAAATTACAGGATATTCTCATTTTAGCATTAAATGTGTCCCCAAGATTGTGACTTGTTCATGACCACAATACACTGTGGGAAAGATGTGAAAACAGGGAAATCCAGGAAAGAGTCAGGGCTGAGGTGGGAGATACAGAGGGATGGCAGGTGGCAGGGGTCAAGGTGGTTGGGTAGCAATTGGGCGATCAGGCAGACCTGGGGCAGTCCGGCCACCATGGCACATACCACGCTTGCAGATCACTTGGTCCTTGTGAACTAAACTAATCAGACACACCATGGCTTTTTGCCTCATCCTTTCATTTCCCACTGAACATAAGCAGTTTGGGACCAAACCCTGTCTGCCTGGATTAACTTCAGTGATGCAGGGTCCTCCAGCCTACTTGATAAGCCAAATCTCCCTCATAGCACATAACCCTTTGAAAACCATTTTTACCCGAATTAAAGTGCTGATGGTGCTCCTCCAAATTTTCAGTCAAGGTGATTTCGGCGTCCTTTTGGGTATTTACCTTTGGCAGGAAAGCAAAATCCATCTGCCTGGCCGGTAAACAACGGTCAGTGCAGTCAGAGCTGCAGGAGGGCTTTCAGTTACATGAAGATGAAAAATCTAAAAAAAACAATATGGAGCTCCTCCAAAATAGAGGCTGCTAAGGAAATAATTAATGAGCCCAACCTGAATTAAAATATTTGTATTGTTATTCTTGATGACAGACTGCCTTTGAAGGCGTCTGTTAAATGCCCTTGAGTAATCCTCAGCCATCAGGAAGCTGTCTGTCCCTTAGAAGCTGCTGTCGATGACTGGAAGCCATCTTGCAAAATGAGACGACTCCATAGATGCCGGATGAAGCATTGCAGGCACGTGTGTGTGAGCACCAAACACAGACGGCGTTAGCATGGGGAATTACTTAAGACGATTCGGTTGCTTCTCCAGTTAAAAACTCTCAGCAGTGGCCCAAAGGAGCTGGTGACAGTGGGGTGTACACATGAACAGGTTAGGAGGAACTTGCCCTTGACAGTGCTGTTAGCTGGGTGCTAGGGAGCCTCGGAAGGCGTGCAGGTTCTGATCAATCTGAGGCCGTCAGAGAGGGATGGGGAGCTGGGATCCCTGGAAGGAGCTGCTCTGCCCTGCGCCACCTGTGCCCTGTGTGGCTGGAAGGCAGTGCGAGCCTGCTCCTCATACTGAGCTCTTTCTCCAGCAGTGTTTCTCCTGTCTGCTTCTCCAGTCTTTAGGGCGTTCCCTTCTTGGCTGGTTGCTCTTGCAGTATCTGTGGTGCCAGGCGAATCTGGCCACTTGAGAAGTCAAGCAAAAGGGAAACGGACGGTTTTGCCTATTTTAGGAGAGTGGCAAGGAATACAAAAGACTTACTAAGTGCCTGGTAGGTGCACAGTGTTCAGTCCCGGGGAAAGAAGGACGTGGTCCCTGCCACTCCAATGCGTGCGCTCCTGTTGCTAGTGATACTGTGAGGTGCCCCGTTAGTATCACAGGCAGATCTGACACCGCAGAGGGTTTCCTTTGAGGCTTCCGTGTCAGTTCTTGGGGGCTGAGTCTATTAGTCTGTGATAGGTGACTGTTTGTGAACATAAACCCTGTGCATCCATTTTGTGGAGGAGTTCCCGGAGCGTGTTCGCTTGCCTTCCCCCGGTTTCTCATCTCTTCCTTCTGCCACCTGTCCGCTTTCTGCGCAGTCCACAAATGCTCCGCTGGAGCCATCCCAGCTGCGTGTGAATGAGGCCAGTCCACAAATGCTCTGCTGGAGCCATCCCAGCTGCGTGTGAATGAGGCCATGAACTCAATCCCTGGTTCTGTGTCATAAATGCACTGTGGTCTCCAGCCGTCTTTGCCATAGCCGTGAATTCCTGTAAAAGGCCACTGCATTTTATTGCCTCTAAGCATGTTTGATATTAAGCTTTGAAAATAACATGGTTCTGCTCTGCTTCCTCCAGTACCCCAAGTGTGTCTTGAGGTGCAAGAGGGAATAGCCCAGGCTTGAAGTGTGGGCGAAGGAAGGAGAAATAAAATGGGAGTCCAGTGAAACCAAGCTCTCCTTCTTGCCTCTGGGCAGATCATTCTGTTTCTCAGCTTCTGTTTTCGCGAACACTAAATGGTTGGACTCAGTGACCTCTAAGGCACAAATCAAACTTCAACGATACCTGTCAGCCAAGGTCAGCATGGTGAGCAGATGTAAACTGTGGCAGCTGGACCTCTATCAGCCCACAGGCTGCCATGGGTGTTGTCATGGGTCCAGAGGGAGCAGAGGTGACTGAGCCTGTGCCACCCCAGTAACATGTGGGATCCAAGAGGTGCTGGGTATTTAGGGAGGAGCACCAGGGACTTAGCACCAGCAGAAGAGATGAACGCTAGACTCCTCCTAAGTGGAGCAGAAGCCACAGCAGGTTGTGGCTGCTCTTCCTGGACCAAGGCTTTCCCTAGATAGGCAGGTAGCCCTGGAGGTCACCAAGCAGATGGTCAGCCACTCTGGGGCAGCCTGGTCTGGAGTGTTGCTGCTCATCTGATGGAGAGCTGCTGACTGTCTTCTGCAGGAGGCGGGAGCCTGGCTGTATTCTCTCTGCATAGACAGCTGCCGCCACCACTCTCTGCCAAGTCCCTGTGTGAAACAGCTGGAAGAGGGGAGGAAAAAGAGGGCAGTGACCACAGGGCAGCGCTTTTAAAAATAGCTCCTCAGTTTGTATGGAGCGTACTGGTATGGTCTTCCGGGTGGATTTAATTTTCATAGTGAGTTCCAGAGTCCTCCCAAACTCTGAACAAGAGAAAAGCAGTGGTGTTAAAGATTATCCCATTTAGAAACTTTTAAAATCTAGGTATTTATGTAGAGACAAGATGAGAAAAAGTCAGAAGCAACTGAAAAAGAAACTGTTGATAATGTCATAAGAACAAAAATAACAGCAAGGACAAAATAAGCACCCCAAGAGTTCGTGTGGCCCAGTCTGTCCTTTTATCCCATAGCATCCTGGAAATTCTACCTCAAACCCTGAAACCTGGAGTCAACAATGAGTTTGCTCTAACTCACACTTTGTTGGTTTGTGCCAACGAGGCTGTGATTGACTCAGCTTCTTTATTCTTTTATTTTTTTTAAATGATTCTATAGTTGTATATGACACTATTAGGGTGATGTCCCAGAAAGTAGTTTCTGTCCCAGTACTGCCCACATGTAAGATACTTTTTCTATCCCTTGCCAGCTTTGCAGTGAGGGATGCAAACTTTTCTTACAAAATTTTGATGAAACTCAGAGAGAGAGATTGATGTTCGTGGTGGCAGGCAGAATGATGGCCCCCAAGTATGTCTACATCTTAGTCCTCAGAACCTTTAAATATGTCACCTTCAAATGCAAAGGGAACGTGGTAAAATTGGGTCTTAGAAGATAGCCAGGACCATGGGCTGGATCCAATGTGTACTCAGAAAATTTTTTCAGAGTGAGAGAGTGAAGCAAGCAAGGGCAGGGTGACAGAGATGAGAAGGACCCAGCTTGTCTTTGCTAGCTCTGAAGAGGTAAGATGAAAGCCATGAACCAAGGCATGTTGGCCGGCCTCAAGACACTGGACCAATACAAAGAAGGGAATCCTGCCTGATCCGAGGGAGGAGTGCAGTCCAGCAGACAGAGCTTGGCTTTAGCCTTGAGGGACTTGGGTTGAAACTCAGCCTCCAAAACTGGATGATGTGGCTGGGCTGTTTAAGCTACTGGTTTTACTGGGTCCTGTGTCCCAGCAGCCATCAGTGCTACTGCACTAAGGGTAAGCACCGCAAACTTACTGGAAGTATTCGCGGCAGAGACACCATGGCTCCCACTCTGGAACTGAGTGAGGCTTCTGTTTCTGCTGGATTCATTAGGGAAGAATAAAGACTGTGTTTCATTCTCCCTACTTCTTCAGATCCATGGAAGAAATTGCTTTTCCTTTGAGATAAAGGAAGGGCAAGGGCAAAGTATGCCGGATCTGTGCCCAAAGATACATGCAGAGCAAGCTTGACTATGGGCTTGCTCTCCAGGAGCGGAAAGTGACACAAGAAACCCATGGAATCAGCAGAAGTGCATTTCTCAGCAGTCCCATTGCATCTGATGTGTGGATTCAGGTTTTCTGGAGAGATGACGCTGCCTGTGTGACTTTGATCTGGTTGCTGTGATGCTCTGTTCCATCATGATCTCCATGTCCCGTTGCCTTTGCTGACCATTTCTAGAATTCTCTCCCTTTGAACATTGTATGTGCTTACCTTGTGCATCCTTCCAAGGTTTTGCCTCAGTGTGACATTCTTGAGGAAGTCCTTCCTGAGCAATCTATCTCAGATTGCCGTCTTCACCATTCTTCTCTGCCTTCCTTTCTTTGTTTGCCTTTTTCTATGGCCCTCGTGTCCGCTGAGTGCGTTATATGTCTGACATGCTCTTTACTTTTTCTGTCCTTCATTGAATATCTACCTCATAAGAGCAGGGTTTTCATCTTCTTGGTTCATTAGATATTCCCTGATTTGTTTGGTGCACAGTAGATAGTCACTGAATATTTATTGAGTGAATAAGAACTGTTGGACTCTGAGCAAGTGCTGGCAGAGCATCAGCTTTTGGCTCTGAATGATGTCCTTCACTAAGGAAGTTCAGACCTGGTGCTGACACTGGTACTGACACTGGTACTGACACGGGTACTCACACCGGTACTGCGTCCTCAGTTCCAGGGAAGAGCATTCAAACCATGATGCCCCAAATTGCTCATGCCTGAGAGTTCACATTAGTTTTTGCTACCTTGCCTAATGTCAAAATAACTTTCCTGTCTACCTCCCTCCACCCCCACATCTCTCTCTGCCAGGACAAATGCATGGCGAAGTGCCCTAGAAGATAAGGTCAATGGAGTCTGGAGTCTGTTATGCTTAAACATACTGCCTGAGGCATTCAGAGTAGGTGCAGTGTTTTAGCACAGGGTTTTATGCCACTTTGTATAAATCACTTTCTTTCTCCAGGAAGAGGTTGTCATGTTACCTTATTGCTCTGAGTTGCACCCCTGGGAATGTTTTGTATAAAAGTTTCTGTTGGATTCTGTGTGGTGGCTTGGTATTTATTTTCATTTTGACTCTAGCAGAGTTTGGTGTATCCAATCTATGCTGCTCAGCATAAAGGCATAAATTAATCAGTGTGAAGGCACCAAAAAGGAGAGGCAAAGAAACACCAATCCATTAATTTTGGTAGCAGTACTCCAGATTTCTTCCATATTGTTATTTTCCCAACATGACCCAAAGTGCTCTAAATTTCATTTTAAACCATTGCCACACAGTTTAATATTTCTTATGTACCCATCATTTGCAAACCTCAAATTGCTAGAGATTCTCTTTTTTCTGAAAATGGGTGTATATTTTCTTTTGTCAGTTGCATTTGATTTGAAAGCGTGGACAGGATCCTTATCTGAATGACGGCCTCACCCTGATCTCTCTGGAATAAATGCACAGGCTTCTGGGGTGCCAGAGACTAAGGTCAGCCTGATGATATGAAATATGGGAGGAAATTTGCCTATGAGACCTGCCAAGTCTGCAATCACTCAGATATATTCAACAGTATTCGGTCCTGCTGAATTATTAATGAAGCAAAGCTGAACGACTCACCCTGCCGATTTCTATTCATACTTAGATGAGGATTTATTAGGGAAACAAAAATATATGCTGAGTGTTGTTATAGTAGCACCTGTTTTTCATTTATGTCTACCATAAAGACCAGAAAGAATGACCTAGGTTGCTTATTACAATTGTAAATTCATCGACCTTTCTGCACATCAACTGAATTGAATTCTGTAAGAGTAGGGCCAACAGAAAGTACATTTTAAAACAGATCTTCTAGGCAATTAGTATGCAGTTTAGAATTTGGTCTGCTGAGTTAGAATGTGGTGTGATCCTTCCACTGTAACTATGCTCAGTGCGTTGGCAAACAGCAAGTGTGTGGATCGGAATGGGATTGCTCTTAAGGCTGATGGGATGACCCCACGTTGACAAAGCCAATAGAAATATTTGTGGAACACTGTGGCACTGATTGTGAAGTCATACTCCCATTGGTTTTTCCAGTGGTACCTTGCAAGTGAAGCCATATTGCTCCTCCTCTGGCCGTTGCCCACAAGTAGCATTGTCATAGTTTATATCTAGATGTTCCCTTAAAGCATCCCAAGTGAGACTTTGGGGAGGTGACCGCATTATGAATCTGTGGACTAATTAGTTCATGAGTGGACTAATCTGCCAGGACAAATGCATGGAGAAGTGCCCTAGGAGACAAGGTCAATGGAGTCTGGAGTCTGTTATGCTTAAACATACTGCCTGAGGGATTCAGAGTATGAAGTAGTCCACTAATGGGTTAGTCCACTAATGGGTTTATATCTGGGTGCTGTGTTGGAAGGGGAAGGCTCCTGGAAAGAGGTGAGTCCCTGGGGTGAAGCTTGGCAGTGCATACCCTTCCCACTTCCTCGATGTCACTCTGCTTCCTGCCTGACTTGCCATGGTTGGTTTCCCCTCTGTGATTTCCTTCCGCCATGCTGCCCTGCCTTGGAGCTAGACAACTGTGGACTGAAACCTCTACAAACTGTGAGCCAAGATAAACCTTCCCTCCTTTAAGTTGTGTCAGGTGTGTCTCAGCAGTGAGAAAGTAATTAAGACAAGCAGCACTTGATAAAATTGCAAAAGAAGAGGAATTTCTTTCCTTGATCAGGAGATTTAAAAAACATTTTTTTAATTTTAATTTTTAATTTTTTTAGTTTTGGAGACAGGGCCTTGCTATGTAGTTCAGGCTGGTCTCAAGCTCACTTTGTAGCTCAGACTGGCCTCGAACTTGCAGTGATTTTTCTCTCACCCTCTCAAGTGCTGAGATTACCGGCATGCATCACTATGCCTGGTTTAATTGATTAGGAGAGTTTGTTAAATAAGAGTAAACCTTGTTCAGTAATCCATACTGTTTAGTCTTAGTAGTCTTAGCTTTAGTATAAGTCTTAGTGGTCTTAATCGTCATCTTTGTAGTTGGGAGAGGATGACCAACCCTAAGGAGATAATGGGAAATCCCAAAAGGGCAATGTAAATGTTCCCCAGCCTCCATTCATCCCTTAGGGAAGTCTGTAAAACTAGCCATTGTGACTTTACTCTTCAGATGCGCCTCCAGCCGCAGTCTTGATCTAATCTCACCTGCACTGACTCCCGTGAGGGCCCATCCCGTCTGACTGCCTACTGGACTTCTCATTTAGCAGTCTACGATCTTTCCCCTCTGAGGAGGTTCCCCTCACCGCGGTTAGGAGAGAAAGGATGTAGTTTCTGTCTCGCTGCTTGGAGCTCTCAAGGGTTGGTGTAGGGGAACCTCAGTCAGGGACCCTCTCTGGAGCACTCATCTTGGCTCCTTCCGTGACGAACTGAACTTAGAGGTGTCCTGTCCTTCTGGTCCAAACTTTGGACCTGCCATGTAGTGGACAAATGTTAGAGGATGAGTGCTTCTTCAAAGTAGAAGAAATTGTATAATGGTGAAAACAAAACTGCAAAAAGAGCCCCCTCCTGGGGACGTGTCTTCACTCTCAGGCATAGCTGGCATCCTCCCAGCCCACTGCAGTGTCCTCTGTCCTGGGACCTTCTCTTGGCTTCCTCTTGTCCCTCTCTTCTCTGGGTTACAATGCATAATTAATTGGACTATGAATTTTGAGAGTTAAATGCTTAGAAAACATTTGTAAACTTTCTGCAAACTCTGATGTGTCATACAAATAAAACAGGTGGGATTTCCAGTTAGAAAGGAGTCGAGGTTTAGTGGTAAAGCAGTCTTCTAGATGGCTCCGCTGTTACAGTACTCTGCAAAGAATTTTCTCTCTCTTTTCTTTCACCATTTTAAATTTACAAGTGACATATTGTAAGCTTTTATATTATCAGTATATGTTTTTAATGCATAATACTTATATTTATTTTGGAGAATTCATATATATATATATATATACACATCATATCTTGATCTTTTTTGATATCCTTTCCATTCCTACCCTCCTCAGCATATATTCATTTTGAAAATAAGTAGAAAATATACTGTAAAATAATAAAATCAGTTTTAATTATGCTTTCATCATGTAAAGGCAATCACTGTTTTCTATGTGAATCATATGCATACCTTACTGTATAATTTATGAAAAATATGTGATTCTTCAACCAAACATCAGTAGGTGGATCTTAAATTTCACTAATAGGTGTGTGTTTTTTAGCAAAAATGTACTACAATGTTCTACTTAGCTGGTGCCAGTATACTTTCAACTCTAAGAACACAAGCGCTTACAACAATTTGCTGATGCTCGAATCCTGCTTTTACCCAGAATATGAACATAAATTTTCTGTTTTTATTTGCTCATCTATGTAATAGGGATAAGTGTAGCATTTACCTTATGGGGTGTTGTGAGGTCTAGTGAAATGATTAATTACATGTTAAGCATTTGAAATAATGTGGTACTCATAGAACGTAATCAATAAATGTTATCAGATGCTATTAAGATGGAAGGAATTTATGAAATGCAAATATGTGGTGTCATTTGGGGAAACCAGACTTCTTATAATTAGTCTATTTACTTGTTCTTTGGAGCTAAAGCTCATTCAGTGTCAGGGAATTTGAAAAACAATTAGAGTGGATGGGTGTATACTGAGAGACAGATGGCTACAAAACCAGAAGTTTTCTTCAGGACTTGGCCTGACAAGTTTGAGCTAAGGAAAAGTATGCAACTTGGTGGCGGCCACTGCGAGCAGAGTGTCCATTCAAGGCCAGTCATTTCACATGAACTGAAGTCAGGTGAAGGGATAACAGTGAGAAATGAGAAGCGATATTAATTTTGATGCCTGTTGAAATCTTCCCTGCATCTCCAAAGTTCTGTTTCATTTGCTTCCAAGTAAAACACAATGACTGATGGTTACTTGCAAGACAGCAGTTGCTGTCATTGTTTCACCGTTTAAAGCCATCTTCTCCAGAATTCCCTAAAAGATACCTGTGCTTGATGACATTCTTTATGGAAGTGTATTTTGTTTACTAATTTTATCAGGAAAATATATGAGGAGATGAAAAGTTCTAATGAATTTTTGAAAAGTGTATTAGAATAAGATCTGTTTTTTGTAAAAAAGATAATTGAAGGGTAAGGCACTTGATACTGGGAGTGTACAGTCTATGAAATACAGTGTTTGTGAGATGGTAAGAAACCAGAAGAACCATTTTCCAATATTTAAGTACTGCAGAGCTCCCAGATGTACATTTTCCACATAGATGGAAAGGTCTGCTGTTCAAATCCCAGCTCTGCCATATGGCCATTCTATGCCGGTGGATAAATTACCATTCTTTCCTGGCCTCGGCTTCTTTATGAGTCAGTTGAGAATGTGCTATCTCAAGGTTAAATGTGAGTAATGTTTACTGCATCTGGCATAATTTCTGGTACACAACCGATGATAAAAATTAAAACAACACTCTTGCTCATCTGTCGAGATTTGAATTGTTATCCTTTGCCTAAAATCTGTGAAGAAATGAAGATGGGAACAAGACCATCTTTTAAACAAAATAAAGTCCTCTTGAAATCTTCAGAACCATTTTCAGTACACAAAAGACCAAACGCACTGGTAGAACATCCCCATGATCACCTCTCCATGGCCCAGGGCTCGTGACAAGGAAATATTGGTTTGGGCTGTTATGAATCTCTACAGAAATGACAGTGGTTACTGACAGAACATTGGAGTCCATCTTCCCCCCGCCCCCCAGCTGTAGGAGAATGGGGGAAATCATGAGTGAAATCAAACCCCCGAGTTTACTCTAATTACTTACAAGTCTTACAAATAACAAAGCTGGTCATGTTTCCCTTTTCTGTTGTTTTTGGTTTATGATGAAATGGAGAGACCAAGGTTTAATACACAGCTCCATCCTGCGACATCTTTCATCACCACAGCCTAGTTGTCCCTCCAGAAGTCTTGTGTGACATTTGACTTCAGAGATGCACATATAAAATTAAAAAGCGCATGATTGCTGAAGGCATACAGGATCATGATTCTCAGATGTACCTTTACCTGGTTGTAGAAGAAGAGGGAATATAGGGCTGTCTTGACCCCCAGATTTTAGCTACCTCACAGCAAAGTTGGAATTTCTAGTGCGTGTGTGGTTCAAGCGAGATCCTTATGAAAACGTCTGTTCAGGTCTGGGGCAAATGAAAGAGACAGAAGAACTCCATCACTTTCTTGGGACAGTTACTTACTCAGTCCCAATAAAACCATGCGGTCAATACTGACTTAGTGATGGAAGAATTGCCGGCTCAGCTTATGCTGAGAGACAGTGCTCTCCATCGTAGTTGGGAAGTGTGAGAAGAGAGAAATGCAGCCAGGTACAGTGGGGTGTGGGTGGGACAAGGGGATGGGGTGACAGTGGATGTTAATCTCTGGTCTAGGTTGTTAGTAAGTCGCTGTCTTTGGTGGCATAGATATAACTTACTCCAGTATGATCATTACTTATTTGACATAGCTAGCTTCTCTTTTTATACTTCTTCCCACAGTTGACCCAGTTTATAGGTTACTTTGAAGGAGTTTGTAAAGTACCAGAGGAACAAATGGAGGGAAAAAATAGTAGTCTGAATACATGCAACGATAGGTCATGATATTTTTAAATCTAAACTTACCTACTCTTTGAACATTGATAGTAATTCCTACAGAAATACACTCTAGGCTCGATATTTTTGTCTCACTTCTGACAATATCACTTTTGAGGAGTAATATTTTCCAAATGTCATCTCTGGGGAAACTGAGTCATATGCACAGTCATTTCCAGACTTCAGAATCTATAGAGAGACTCAAGCAGAAAAGATATATCTGTGTGTAATTTGAAAGTATCGAAAGCAGACATATAACTTTTAGTGCCTCTGCCGTCTCTCTTTCATAGAGATTCCTACAAGTGTCCATCACATGGGTTTACAGCCATAATCGAACATAAGTTTGTTGCTTGACAAGTTATCAGGTCCTGACCTAGATCCCCGATCTCCCAAGCAAGGGGCCAAGGCCTAGGACAGACTCACAGATAAACGTAGAAAGCCAATTAGTTAATTTTAAATCCTGCTCAGAGCTGCTGGGTAGTGGTCTCCAACAACAAGTATTAATTAAATCACTTCCTACTTCATCTCAAAAGTTACACGCAGTGCATACCAGAGAGGTAAAATCCCTGCACTTTGATTTGGAAAGTCAACCAACACCCAATCCGTGAAGATTTCTTTGTCCTACTATGTCTGTTCAGGCAGAACCCAGGAAGAACTGCCCCCAGGAACTTGACTTTTTCTGCACCTTCACAAGGCTCTTGCCATCATGCAGTGAGCTGGTTGGACAGTCGGAAAGACACACTGAAGGCTCTTCCATTCCGAGACTTCGTGTAGGTGAAGTAGGCTGCAGTGGCCCACGTGCTGAATCTGACAGCCTTCCTGAGCACTGACAGTCCTTTTTTTTAGGACTCAGATGAAATTACTAATTACTATGTCAGAGATGTGACAGTCATTATAATACCCTTAGTCATCAAGTGTTTTCAGCTCTTGCCTCTTGAATATAATCCACTTTGGGACCAAGAGAGGCTCATAGAAAAGACACTCAATGAAAACCTTGCGGGGCGGAGTTAGGTGAGTCCTTTTTTGATTTGCATATATTTGGATGTATTTGATTCCAGAATCAGGTCACTTTGTAGATGAGCACAGTGATATTCACCCTGAAGTAAGACATGTCTTTCCATTTCTTTTACACATTAAAAGTTACTTTTAGGATTTGAAAATGTGAATCCTTTGACTTTGAGTCTCATTAAAATTACAGACACTGGAATAAAAAAAGTCTATATATAGCTTTTTCCTTCACACAACAGTTAACAAGAAAAGTCAAGAAGTACCTTAGGCTGTTCACATTGCTTCCTGGCCTATGGGAAATTTCTTTCGGTGTGTTTTATCATAAGCCTACACTGAGGCAAACCAAACATCTGCAGCAGAGAGAAGCCTTGGGAGACAGTGTCTGACAGAGGGTCTTAATTAGGGTCTATCTGCAGTGATCTTTCCATTTCCTGGAGCTCTGTGAAGAGACCTCCAGCCTGCCGTTAAGCAGTTTTTATCGAGGACACCACCTCACTCCTGTTTGCTAATCCAGGACACAAAGTGCAGCTTCTGTGATACCCCAGCTCTGAATATGATGTCGACCTCTCCATCCCAGTCATGTGCTGAGGTTCGAGTTGCCTTTGCAGGCAACAGCATTCACTTTTGCTCAGGCTTCTTAGGTTTTCTCTGCCCCCTTCCCAGTACCATCATCCTCAGCTAATAACACATCATTCACAGCAAGATAATAACCTGAGCTCTCCATGACTTCTTGTCTCAACCTTTCCCTGTGTCTACTTTTCTCTGTGAAACAGAGGGTTACAGTTCTTCCTAAAAAGATGTCTTTGTGTGACAGTATTCTTTCCCTTCGGTCTGTATTTACCACTGTGTCTATGATTGAATGTAACTGATCTTATTCTCCATAACCAATTTTTTTTTTGTATGTGTTTGCTTGTACACATTTGCTCCATTCAGGCTTTTTTCCTTACCAAGACCTATCAAAGTGATACTGATCGTGTTCTTGCGGCTTCTGCTTACCCTATTCTGTCTCAAACTCTGAGAAGAATCTGTCACCACACAGGTGCCTGGAGTGCCCATGCTCTCCTTGTGTATGTATCCTTAAACCCTACTGTGCTGGTAAGGGGCAACAGGAGTGTGCAACAGAAATAGAATGCAAGCTGCATGTGTCATTAACTTCCTGTGTAATTTTAATTTCTCTGATGACTATGTGAAAGAGCTAAATATAAATGGGAGAAAATAACTAATGATTTTTATTGCACCCCATCTCTGTAAATGTTTTTCATCGTATAGTTAACATAGAAACTATTAATGACGTGTTTTACTTTGTTTTTAAGGGAGTCCATGGAATCAGATGTGTTTTATGCTTACAACCTGTCTCAGTTTGGATGTAGACTCACTTCAAATATTCAGTGAGCTCCAGTACTGGGAAGCATGGCTTTGGATCTCTTTAAAGCCATACCGTGTATAGTCTTCTTTAAAAATAATTTATTTCTCAGAGAATTTTCAGTTTCAAGCAAAATTCCAAGGAAGGTACAATGATTTCCCATACCCTCCCTGCCCCTCCATATGCATGGCTGTCCCATTTGTCAGCATCCCCGCAAGAATGGCGCATTCATCATCATTGATAAATCTACAGTGATACATCATAATCATCTCAAGTCTAACGTTTCCATGAGGGTTCATTAATGGGGGTGTATTTCCATGGGTTAGAAAGGACAGATAATGACAAGTATCCATCATGACGGTGTCACACAGCCTATGTTCACCGCCCTAAATATTCTCTGTGCTCAACCCATGCATCATCCTCATTTACCCACAGCACACAGCAGCCAGTCCATCCACACCTGTGCCTTTTCCAGAAGGTCATTCAGCTGGATTGCACAATGCATAGCCTTCCACAGTGTCCACTGTCACTCAGCAATAGCATGTAAGTTTCCTGCGCATCTTTTCCTAGCCTGATAGGTCATCTCTTTTTCACACTGACTAACATTTCATCTTCTGAATGTACCACAGTTTACCCATGGACTCCTTGAAGGATATCTTGATTACTTTCAAGTTTTGGGGATTTTGAATAAGGCTGCTCTTTTTTGTGTGTTTGGAAGTTTTGTGTGTTTGGAAGTTTCAACACATTTGGATAAACAAGCATACAATTTATGGACTACGTGCTAAGAGTATGCTTAATTTTGATAAGAAACTGTCAAAAATGTCTTTCAACGTTGCTGTGCTATTTTATATTCCCACCAGCAACAAAGCAGAGTTCCTGCTGCTCCGTACCCTTCCAGCGTTTGTCAGCATTACCGATCATGCTCCCTCATACAGGTGTGAGCTGTTGTTTCATTAATTAAATTTCCTTTGTTTCCATGAGACATGATGTGGAGTTTCCATATTTGTTTCTTTGCATCCTCATGTCTTCTTTGGTGAAGTGTCTGTTAAGAGCACTGGGGTATTTTTAAATTGAGTTTTTCGTTGTTGAGTTTCAGTTCTTTGTATATTAAGGATATTTATCAGACCCTTATCAGAAATATTTTCTTCCAGCCTGTGGCTTGACTTCTTGGTTTGTTCACATTGTCTTTTGCAGAGTTTGTCATTGTATGAAGTTCAGATTATTATTACTTATGTGGGTTGTGTCCTTGGTGTCGAGTTTATAAAGTCCTTGTCTTACTAAAGTTCATTTTAAGGTTTTTTTACTATTATCTCTAGGAATTTCATAGTTCTGCATCAGGTTTATTTCAAGGATTTAATTCAAGTTCATCTTTGCTAACAGCAGATTCACTGATATTCCATGTGGATGTCCAGTGGACTCAGCACCATTTGTTTGAAAGAGCAGTCATTTCTCCCTTGCTTTTTTCCTTCCAGCTAGACCAGATGCCTAGTTATAGGAGAGTCTCTTTGGACACTCTGTCCTGTTCCATGAATCTACTAGTCTATTTTTTCACCACTGTTATACTTACTGAAGATTTATAGTAAATCTTGAGGTCAGGTAGAGTAAATGTCTGTTTTTTTCTTTCAATTCTGTGTTATTTAGTGTGGGTGTTTCTCATTTCCATGTAAACTCTATAAGTTTGTCCATATCCATAAAATAACTTAACTGACTTTCAAGAAACAGTTTGTTAAATCTGCAGATCAAATCAATAGGGAATGATACCCTGGTAAGACTGAGTTTTCCTCCCCCTGAATGTGGAATAGTTCTTTTATTTAGTTCTTTCTTCAATTTTTTTTCCTCAGAGCTTTATAGTTTTCCTCATATAGGTCTTATAAATAAATGAAAGTATTTTTTAGATTTTTACCTAAGTATTTCATTTTAAGGGATGTTAATATAAATGGCTTGTGTTTTTAATTTCAAATTCTTTTTGTTCATTACTAATATATAGATAGGGAAGTGATTGAGCTGACTTATGTGTTAACCTGGTATCTTGCAACTTAATTATAAGAGCCAATTAATTTCAGGAGGACTTTTTATTGTTGATGTTTACAGGTATTTTATACTGACAATCTTGTCACCTGTAAACAACAATAGTTTTATTGTCTCCTTGGCAGTCCTTATGACTTGTATTTCATTTTCCTTTCTCATTCCATCTGGGAGAATCTTCAAAAGCTGTGGTGAGAGCGAACACGTTCCTCCCATAAAGGATGATGGTAGCTGTTGGAGTTTGGGGATATTCCTTGTCAGGTTGGAGAAGTTCCCCTCTATTACTAGGTAATGGAAATGCTTAACATGAATCAGTGTTGGCTTCTGTCAGATTTATCTTCTGCATCTACTGACATGGTCAGGCGTTTTAATTGATTAGCCTTTTGATATGTGCATTACATCAATAGATTTTCAAATGTTTATCAGCCTCACATACTTAGGGTATATCCATTTAGTTGTGGTATATATAATTTTTGATAATATTGGATTTCATTGGCTGGCTATTTTGATGAGAATTTTTGAATTTGCACCAGCTCTACAACATGTTAGGATGCATTCCCTATGCTTTGTCTTTTGAAAGAAATAATAAAATAATTTCTTCCTCGGATATTTGCTGTGGTTTATCAGTGTTCTCATCTATCTGGTGCTTTTTTGTTTTGAAAGGCTATAATTTGTTGATTCATTTTTAAAATATATACAGACCTGTTTATTATGCCTATTTCTTCTTAAAGTTTTGGTACATTTTATCTTTCAAGTAACTAATCCATTTCAACTAGGTTATCAAATTTATGAATATAAACTCATTCATAATATTCCTTTATTATCCTGGTAATGTCTGTAGACTCTTTAGTGATGTCCCATTTCATATTTAAAATTCATATTTATGTCCTCTTTTTCTTAAATCATCTCACCAGAAGCTTATCAAATTTATTCATCTTTTTTTAAAAACGAGCTTGTTTATGTTGTCTTTTTTTTGCTGGATCAATTAAAAATAGGAAGAATTAAGGTTTCTATTTCACCTGCATGTGTTGTTTCTTCATGTTCTTCCACATGTGAGGAAATGTTTGACCTCATTGTGTCTTCTAAAGACTTACAATCTTTTCTCCAAAGTCTTGTCTACTGGAAACAAATTCACTCCATTTCTGTTTGTCTGAGAAAGTTTTATGTTATCTTTGACTTTTGAAAAATAATTTTTCATGATATAGAATTCCAGATTGGTGGCATTTTTTCCTCAACACTTTAAATATTGTACTTTATATATCTTGGTTGCCCAGCTTGTAAGAATAAGTCACATATCAATCTTATCTTTGTTCTGTAGTTTATGTGGTTTATCCCCTTTTCATTCAGACTTCTTATATTTCATTTTCTGCAGTTTGAAACGGATACACCTTGGTGTAATGTTGCCATTTATTGCTCATGGAATTCTCTGATACTCTGAGATTTGAGGGTTGGCATTTGGCATTAATTTGAGGAAACTGTCATTATTTTTTCAAATATCTTTTCTGTTCCTTTGTTTTTTCTTCTCATTCTGACATTTTCATTTTATTCTTAAATCTTTCATAGTGCCTCACAGATCTTGAGTATCCTGTTTTCTTGTCTGGTTTTTGTTCTTTTCCCTTTTTTAGTTTTTTGAGGTTCTTATTGCCATATCCTCAAGCTATTCTATTTACTACTGTCACTCGTACCTGGGAAGCCCCTCTATTGGGATCTGGCTTGACATGACTACAACCATCTTGGGCATAACTACCACACTGCCTGCTAGGTGACCTTGACAAATATCCCAAACCCTATGGGACATGCCTGCTGTACCAGCCATTGACGGGTCTTAACTGACCCTGGAACCATTAATAGTTTTCAAGATAAGCCAGATACAGTATGGTTGGACAAATTCCACCTTTCCTGGCTTAGCTTATAAATCTCTTCCTCACACATTGAGGTATAGAAATCCGTGTGTCTTACTGTTACCGAAAAGGTGCTTCTGCCTGTAAGCCATCAATAAATTACGCTTTGTGCAATCTGATGTGTCTCTCTTTTTCTGTGGTCTCCCAGCCCCTTTTTTCTTCATTGGCCAGGTCTTATGTGCAGGGACTGAGTTTTTCTGAGAGATCATCAAAGGCATTTCTTCTTGGTTGTTAGGATTTTCATTTCTTTGCCTACACTCCCCATCTGTCATTGTATACTGTGTATTTTTTGACCAGAGTCCTTACCGTGTTAGTCCTTACCATTGTTAGGAAATTTCTCTGTCCTTGCCATGTCTGATTGTGTCACTTTCTCTGTCTCTGTATATTGTGGTAGTTGAGCATTTGTACTGGATAAGGACTGTGTGAGTAGCCTTTATTAATGTGACAGTAAAATATGGGGGAAAGAGACGCATTCTATGATTATCTCAGGCTTTTATTGAACACAGGTCTGTGGGCTGTGAACTTTGCATGTGTTTTCAGGCTTTTGTCTTCCTCCTGAGGTAAGATAAGATGGAGTAGCTAGAATTGGGTATTTCCCTCGTCCACATGCAATGCTCCAGCCGATTGGAGCTGACTCTTTCCCTTTGCACAGTTCACTTAGGGCCTGGTAATATAATAGCTGATTGACCCTAGTTAAGTAATTTTCTTCTGAAGGCAGAACTTGTTAAAGAGAACGGCGAACACTGGTGTTTTTGAAGTCATTCTCTTGCCCTCTCTGCCGGAACTGAAGGGCACCTTGTTGTGATATTTACTGTGGCAACCTGGTGGAGCTCCCGGAGGCCAACCACACTGTATCGTGGAAGCCCTTTCCTAGCTGGGACCCTGGAATTCTTAGCTCATGTATTTGTGCACACAGAGCCTTTGGCAGTTCGCCAGTTACAGCGCAGGCTTCCTTCCGAGCAGCCCCTGGTCCTTGTGACCATTTCCACTTGGAAGTGTGTGCTCCAAGGAGCCAGGACTCCCTGTAGTCCCGTCTTTGTCTCCCACTGCCTTCCTCATCCCAGCCCTCTCTGTTGAGTGCCTCTGGCCAGAGACCTCAGAGACGGCGCTGAAATCCTCCTTCTCCATCCTCAAGAGTCTCTGAATGCAGTGTTCTCACCTGACTTAGTTCCTCTACGGCTCCCTATTTCATGTTCATAGCCATAAAAATTACGCCAGCTAATGTCACTTAATATGGGATGATTCTTCAGAACCTTGTAAAGCTGAGTGCCCCAGTGTGTCACAAAGGTCCTCTTGCCCTGGGCCTCTGTGCCTTCCCCCGCCGCCTCGTTCCATGTATTGCGTTATCCACACGTTTAACAGCGCCTCACACCTTACTGCTTTCATGATCTCCTAATTTAACACCTGCTGTTCCTGCCTCCAGTGCCCTTTCGCCTGACTCTATTCTTTTCTAAAAGGTTTCCCTTCATCCGCCACTTCCAGCTCCGGTGCTCTCTCCCCACCACTCTTCGTTCGTTCTTCCACGTAGGAAGCATTCAGTGCCTCTTCCTTTGTTGTCACACTTCACTACCTTCATTACTTCTTTTTCCTTTCCTAACTTTCCCTTTTAGTCTTGTCACTTCCTTAGAGTGATGAAAATGTGTCTGCCTGACATCAAGCACCATGTGAAGTATGCATCGCAGTGACTCCGCGCTCCCCTGTCACTGTGCAGCTGGAAGGCACATGGCCCCACCATGCGGCTCGATCCTTGTGTACACACGGTCATTGCTGCAGAAATATTACTTGTGCTCTGTGTGCTGAATTATGAGCTTCTTGCTAATGAGATCCCTTGATAATGGGCTCACACAGTAATCTGCAAAATATGTGTATACCTCTTAGACCCTCTGAGGGGTTCCCGTCTATGTGGGCCTTGATTCTTTCTAAATCTAGGCAGACAGAAGTGATTATGATCCCAATTGCAGACTTGGACCTGCCCCCAAAAGAGAGGCGGAGGCTAATACCGGAGATTGGAGTTGGAGAATGGAATGCATTCATTTCATCTGTCATCAGTCAGCAGTGTTTACTAATTACCTACTGGGTGAAAAATGTGGTCATTTATCTCTGTGTCGGAGCCCAAAATAAGAGAACTGTGTCTGTTACAATCTTTTCACCCTTTGTGAAGAATATGTAACTCTTGTGTTCTCTTCATCATTTTGATCAGAATATGTGTATTCCTCCTAGGCAGTGATTTCATAGTGTTAATTCTTCATGAGGAAGAGTCGCTTTCCCTTTCAGTGTAAAGAGGCAGGAATTTCTAGTTGTTTTGTGTTCTTTATTCATTAATCATCATATATTTTTGAATGTAAATTTCTTTATGGTGCTGGTGATTGTCCTTTATAGAGGGTGACCAGATGGAATTTTAGCCCTTTTCCATACAACTGTCTCTTAAATGTTTCATAAAATAATATTCTTCACACACTGCTCCTCCCAAAGGAGCAAAACCACCCCTTCCTGATTGGAAGACATTGGTAAAACAGTGGAAAACACTATCGGTTTATCAATTAACCCTATCAATTGTGAAGAATCTTTTTCAGCTGTGTTGTTAAGTCAGGCAAGCACCTGCCTGTAGAAAATAGAAAACTACCTGAAGATGTCAGAATTGCTTTGACATCTGTGTGACAACAACCAAACCCAGAAAATAGGTAGGTGGTGATTTTCTGGCATTTTAAGACCTTTTATTTAAATAGTGCAGAAGTTTCACTATTGTACCCTTCACCCATCTTCCCCTAATACAAGCAAATTAACATTGGTAAAATACAATTGAGTAAACTTCACATCTTATTAGAATCTACTGGGTTTTTTTCCTTCTCCTAACATTATTCTTCTCTCCTAGGACCCAATCCAAGATCTCATATTGCATTTAGTGTTTATGTTCCCCAGAGGTTGTTCTAATTTGTGATAGTTCCTCGCTCTTTTGTTATCTTTTGCATCTACTGGGTTCTGGCTGTTGCACTGTAAACTAATGTTCCATTGCGGCTTTTCCTTCATGCTTAGATTGAGGCTATGGTTTGGGGAAGGGCCCATAAGAAAAGTGGCCCTGGCTTGCATCCTTGGGGCACAGGAAGTCTGTAGGTGTTATCACCTGGGGTGCTAACCTGGATCCCCTGGATTAGGTCATATTGCCTGAGTTTACTCTCAAGGTCCTCCTTTATGCTTTTTGATTGCTAGATCTTGGAGGAGATACATTGAGTTAGGGTACTATCTTACCTCCCCTCAAACCCTGGCACATGGATTTTCGGGTCCCGCAGGGCTGTTGCCTGTGACTGTGGTGTTTTCCATTGGTGACTTTTTATTTCTTCAGATGGAAATGAATTTCCTATCTTGCTCCCCCTAAGATAGGTATATTCTTACATATACCTACACTCCAGGGGGAGACTCTAATTTAAAGTTGATGTATTTGCGCAATTGCTTAGTACATTGAATTGTTTAAAACTCCTTATATTAGTTTGCTGCAATCTTTGTCTTGTTATTTGCTTATTCATATTCATAAAATCCTAATGACAGAATATCAAATTACTCAGCCAGATTGAATACAGGAGTTATGCATATTCCTTTCCGATCTATATGGAATGGATGTATCGTTACATGTATTTGTGCTTTGAAGCACAACTGGGATCTTGAAAGTCAATACGCAAAGAAAGGAGTGAAAGGAATTTATTCCTTTTGCTTTCCCTTAAAATCGTCAGCCCTCAGTTTTATCACTGGAAGAGCCAGACATCTCTCTGAGGTCACAAATATTAATGGAGGAGAGAAAGCAAAGGGAAGAAGATGGTAAACCTCAGTGGACTGAGTTGGGGCACAGATGATGTAGAACAAGCCCCCCCACCACCAACCCCCGACCCAAAAAAAGATTCTTGATGGAAGAATGGGAAGCAAGAGTCCTCTGGGTGTCCTTGGAATCGTGGCAGCTGAGGAGAAAGTGCATCTGTAATGTTACAGGTATTTTGCTTGGCTTAGGCTTTTCTTTTCTTTCGTTGAAGTAGAATACTAGAAAAGCAAGAGAAATCAAAGCACTGAAATAAACACATACAATCAATACATAAATATAGAAGACAAGCTCACACAAATCTTCACAACCCAAAGGTAAACATGTTGACATTTCTGTGTGTAGATATTTACCTAAACATTTTCTTTCATAAATATTGATGCACCTGCTTATGGAAATGAAACTAGTTTAGAGTCTTTGACTTTCGTTCTCCACACGGAGGGCTGGACGGTGCTTACCTAATTTAGAGCCAATGATACATTAAGAAGCCCTGATGGAAAAACATATTGTTTTCAAACACAAACACCAAATAAAAAGGTTTACGATCAGGTTTTTAAAGCTGTACACTTCAAAATCTCATAACCAACTGTTTGCCACATGGAAAACATTAATGGCAGAATCTAAGATGAGTAGAAAAATATTTAATAACGATGATTTATGGAACTAAAAGGGAAGATAATTAGCATATAACACACATGTTTATTTATTTATTTATTTATTTATTTATTTATTTTTGGTGCTGGGGATCAAACTCACAACTTCACACTTGCCAGGCAGGCACTTGTGCTGCTGAGCTAAATCCCTGGCTCCACGTTCATTTATATATATATATGTGTGTGTGTGTGTGTGTATCTGTGTCTGTGTGTGTATCTATAAATAGTGCTATACTATGTATAAATCATTCTATTTATACCATATGCTCTCTATAGTCTTTTACTTTATCATATGCAAATGTACATGCATAGATGTCTCTCTCTCTCTATATATATATATATAATATATATATATTATATATATCCTAAGTAGAGCTTATGTGTATAAATGTAGATATAGGTGTAATAAGTTTAACATACATCATTTTAAAATCTCTTCACTCAGAAAGATAGAGTGGGCATCTTTCTATATTGGTGATAACCCCACTTTCAAAGCTTGGCAATATTCCTTTGTAAAGAACCTTCACTCGTTTGAAATGTGTTTGATTTGGGCTCTTGCATTTCTTACTGCAGAGAGTCTTCACGCTTGTTTCCAGATCTTCACAGCTCTTTGTGAGCTGCGGGGTCAAAAGAGCTGTGTGTTTTCACATGGATTTCCAGATTACACTCTAGGAAGTTAATGGTCACTTACTTACCCTCCTGTCACTAGCATGTACTGGCACCTCCAAATATTGGATGTCATTGCTTTTTTATTCCTTTGCTGGAAAAAATAGCATCTTATTCTTTATTCTCTATTTTCTGGGTAGTTTAAATATTTTTTCTTTGTTGCTCAGCCATTTTCATGTATGTTTTTTGGGATTTCTCTGCTCTCCTTAGCAACATAATTGCAGTGTTTGTTCTTTAAGTTGCCTCTGTCACAATTCTCCCTCACTCGAAACAGAAACCCTGAACTCAGCCTCTTTCTTGGACTTGCTCTAACTTAATCAGCTGTTTGTGTTTGGAATGGACCACACTCGATTACCCTTGTCCTGAAGGATTACGAGCGCGCTCCTTCCAGAGCGGGAGCATGGGGTAAAGGGTTTCAGATGCAGGACCTGTCAGGGTTGTTTCTTTTCACGTACTCTAATGCACCGTGACAGAATGCCTACCCTTTAAACACAATACCTTCCCAAGGTGCCTGTCTCCAAAGGCAAGGGCAACCTGAGGCCCTCTCTCCCATTTAAGCCACCTTTATACAGCTCCGCTGGCCACAGCCACTTCTTACTGTCCTTGCTCCTTCCATGGTGGCCAGGTCTCACTGTTCGGGGCCTCCTTTCACTGCCTTATGTTTCCTTCCCTGCATCCTCTCTGTTGCCTGGGTTTGCCGAGTCATTAGTGAAAGGACTGATTAACATATTGATATTTCATTTGCATTTATTATTGTTTCTTTAGGGTTTCTTCTGAAAATAAAATTCTGCACATAGCTCATAAGAGACATGAATGTGCTGCCTCAAACCATCTCCCAGGTACCAGAAAAAAATAAAATCAAAGAGAAGAAAATACTCAGGTAGCTAGTTATGAGAGCCTGCACAGGTAATTGGATTTGGATTTGTAGGAAATTCAGAAGGTTTTCCGGAAATGTGGCTGCTGTTAAATTACTTTGAACACTGGGGATCCAGACTGGAGTTCTGTCCACTCTTCCCCATGCAAATCCCCCTGAGCTACACCATGCTGGAGAGTAAGCTGTTATGGAAAAAGCTTCCCTAATGCAGTTTTCACTGATTCTTTTGCTGCTGGGCATGAAATAACAGGAGTTAAGTTTGTTCACAATCTTGCCTAAAATCTCAAATCAGAGCAATTCTAGAATGGTTATAATAAATGTTACTCTTTTTACTTACAGCAATAACAGCTTAGTTTTTAACCATTGTAACCTCACACTACTCTCGGTGAGAAAGTGGAAGAGATCATTTCACTCCACCCAGCCTGCCCTGCTAAAAGCATTCATGATGCTCTTCTGGTTCAGAAGGTGTTGCTTTTCTGGTGCATTCACTTGGTGGAAAGATCAGCATTGCAAACAGGTCAAATGGGAAGTACATGTTCCTCTCTCCCTTTCTCAAAGTGTGCTGAGTGTCTTCAGTCAGGGTGTGGCCTGGTTGTCATTTACAGTTTTCTTAGAAAGGGCTGAGTTTATAAGCAGCGTTGCCCTATGAGTCTTGAGCATGAACGTCACAGAGGATTTTGGATGTGCCAAGCTGATGCTCAGAATGTGGGAAACAGGTTTGTGGCATGCTGGTTGTTTGGCACCAATTGATGAAGGAAAGTCAGTAACTTCTTAAGAAGTGTGTGTGTATGTGTTTGTGTGTGTGACCTTTTAATAGTTGGGATTTGTCATTGCCAGAATTTCCTCTTCCCTCTCAACCAGAGCCACACAAGTCTGGTTCTTCTTGGGGTTACACTGAGTAGGTTATTAGTACCTCTCTGGAAAATTCTAAGTACATATCCCAGATTTAAGACCTTTGCTCCAGGTATCCAGAAATGCTATTCCTGTTCCCGAGACAGCTGCTACTAGCCAAAGTTCAATGTCCATTCATTTCCTGTCAGGGGAAGTTGGCCCAGAGTGCCGAGACTGTGCTCCAGGGTGTTCTGATCATAGTTCTACCGGTGGCACCTTGAAGGAGACAGATGCTCTGTGGTACTTTGTTGTCCATGCTCGGTGGTCCCTGGAACCCACCGGGACCCTTCTCCCCTTTAGCTAAGTAGGTGGCCACGAAGAAGATGCTTCACACCTTTTTGCCATAGTTCCTTCACTTGTAAAATAGCTAAAACCACATTTAACTCAGATTTGTTGTAAGAATTAAATCAGATGACGTGTGTCAGCCGCTGTTGATTGTTTCTAGTGCCAGGCATGCAATTAGAGTAATATAAACAGTGGTAATCTCATTTCTTTCACTATTGTGCCCTCTATTTTATAATGGTTTTATCAACATTCATGAATGAATGATACCTTGCTCGTTAGTCACATCTAATTATGTGTAGACCTGTGTCTGTTTGAATTGAAGGTTACAGAGCAGCTACATTTGCCTTTGCAGTATTGTAAAGCTTTGTAAGGTGTAATAATAGAAATCCACTGCTACCTTCACCTATGTGTGTTTCAAATGGGACGTTTTGTCGCCTGACTTGCAGCGTAGACTGTGAATTCAGGGTAAGCATGCGATGGTGCACGGAGCGGGGCAGTGAGGACTGTCCTCCTCTTGGCCCTGAGCTCTTTCCCTTCCTGAGGAGGAGGGAGATGTGGGGTATGGGGTGGGGACGCCCCTGGGAGCGGTGCTTCTGCATGTCAGGCCAGAGCTGAGCCAGAGTCCGGACAGTTTTAGGTGGTCTCAGTGCTTGTAATCATCCCCATCCTCTTGGCGTGTGAGGAAACCAAGGCTGACCCTTTGTTCCCGGACATGTTGTTAGTCAGTACGGAACGCCGGAGTGCTGGCTTTCAAGTGTATTCTCCTCCAGATTCTAGGTCTTGCCTTACAGATATGAATAAAGCAACAGGAAGTTGCTCACTCAGACACAAAGATCAAACCCAATTCTGAACCTTGATTCTGAATGCTTTCGATGGCCTGAGGTTGGTTGGCCAGTAGCATGGTTTGTTTTTTCTTAAAACAGCAACGTAGCAAGCAAAAGCCTGTGTGCTGTTGGTGGATGGACCTGAACTCTCATCCCTAACGGAGCCTGCATATCTAAAGACTCGGAGAAGCCTTGCCCGAAACACTCAGGCCTTGGCCCTGACCTTGGACAGCCCGGTTTCCTCACTGGAAGATGTAATTATGCTGTTGAACAACTATGTAAAGAATAATAAGAGAATAAAGCTCTCTTCAGAGCAGATCACTGGCCTGGGAGAGGCTGGGGGCATTCAGACTGTGTTTTAAAGTAGAAACACCGGGGAGAACCTGAAACCCTGTGGACATAGGGCAGCTTTTGCTTTTGCTTGTTGTCACAGTGTCTCTGGTCCTCCTCAGCCAGGTGACCGAGAGGTGGCCCTCTCCAGGCAGACCTCCAGCTCAGGCCTTGACCCTGCTGCCCGGTCTCTGCCCCCTGTTACTGGGCTCCCCCACACCTGGTGGGCTCCTCGCCCTCTTACCAGCTCGCCTCTGTGGTGACTGGGCGAGCAGAGTAAGGAAGAAGTGGACCACCCAGCAGAGAGGACACACAGCAGCCATGGGCTGGGGAAAACATTCCCACCTCTGTCTATTTTATCATTCCAGCCTTTGTTGCCTTATCACTTCACTGTTCCTCTTCTAATCAGATCACTGAGTAGACGTACATCAATCAAGACAAAGCTCATTCATTCCTCCAGAATGTCTCAAGCTTCTTATTTCAGTATTTGTCTGCTGAGGCCGATTAACCTTGAAGTAGATTCTCATCGATGAAAATAAAGCTTATTCATTTTTTTCCTCAGCAAGAATGTTAGAGGAACTGTAATGTGGCAGGCATGGTTCTTGGTGTGAACAAGCAGAGGGGTTGACTCGCTTTGTAGAGCTTCTCCCGTGGCAAGCAGAAAGGGACAGGTGGACTCAGTTCAAGGGCAAAGTCACCAAGGAGAAGAACTTCCGGGTACCTGGGCGTGGTAGAGCATGTTCAGAGAACACTCTGGCAACTGTGTGTTTCACATAAAGAGGAAACCCGTTTTCCATTTTCCACCCTCTTCATTGCTGTGCCAGGCAT
Source organism: Hydrochoerus hydrochaeris (assembly GCA_004027455.1). Classification (NCBI taxonomy): domain Eukaryota; kingdom Metazoa; phylum Chordata; class Mammalia; order Rodentia; family Hydrochaeridae; genus Hydrochoerus; species Hydrochoerus hydrochaeris. The sequence continues at coordinate 229,498 of PVLA01003038.1, forward strand.
CTCAGAGTAGGAACCTGGGCCAGGGTCGTCCTTGTTCTTACAATGACGCTGGAGGCTGATTAGAGTCCATCTAAGTGTGAGAAAATAAGCAGGCTTATAAAGTCCTTCCCCATCACCACAGTCCAGCAGAATGATGTTAGTGATGCTGTCTTAGCTGAAGAGGGGGAAATTGATGTGATTTACCCTAATGACAGTGCCGTAGCAAAGTGTCCCTCATTTGGGCAACTTTAGGTGATTCAGTGCCCCACATCTCCCTGCCCTGCTTCTCTGTAGCTTTTCATTTGCTAGACCTTTGCTTCCTTTGGGTATGGCCCACAGCCCTACCTCAGAATCCACTGGAAGTGGAGAGCGTGCTCAAAAGGCAGTTTCTTGGCCTCTACTGCAATGTCACAGAAGCAATGTGTATTTGGAGTTGGACTCTGCATTTCGGACCAGATCCTAAGTCGTTTCTCCTGCACCCTGACATTTGGGAAGCTATGCTGTATGGTCACGTCATTCCGCTGCTGTCTGATGAGCACGGCGGCCACTGCTTCAGCCCCTGGAGGGACTCGTTGAGAAGCGTGCACTGCCTTCGTGACCAGCCTCCGGCCTCCGGCCTGCACACTGGGCAAGGTGGCAGGGTACAGAGGTGCCGAGCCACTCACTCTGGCTGCCTTTGTGTGCCATTAGCATCTGATACCCCCTCTGCTGACCACACTTGTGCCCCCTCCTGTGCAGACTGCTGCTCACACTCACAAAGTACCCCGCAGGTACTAGTTCTGCTTCTCATATAGATTTTCTGCTTTCTCATTGTGTTCATTTTCTTATTTTCTGTTTTGGTCATGCATAGGACCTTGTGTGTCCATGTTTCTGTATGAATACAGACATGAGTAGTATCCATGCTTGTGTGTGTGTGTGTGTGTGTGTGTGTGTGTGTGGGCATGCAAAGGTTGTAGGTAATGCATAGTCTGTTAGCAGGCAGGCCTTTCATTCCCCTTCCTTCCTGTCCTGCCTGAAGTAAGTCATTCAGGGGCAGGTACCCTCTCTCGGAGGGTCACTGAGCAGAGCAGATGTTTTATGAACTGATGGTGTGCAGAATCACCAATGGGTGCTGAAGCTGTCATGACCAAGGAGCCAGGCATGGAGATGTCCACCTCTGCTCTGGATTTCCCATAGTTCCCAGCTACCCATAGAGCACGTCCAGGTGTGTAGGTGTGAGTGAGCCATGTACCCTGGGGTTAATCTCAGTCCCAGTCACCTCTCAGTGGTTCAGCCAACACTAAGGTCCCTGTGGTATTCCAGAATCTGTAGACCTCCAAAGATAAAGAGCCCTTAGTCTGTTTTTCAGAACTGTTTGAGAGTAACTTGTGCACAGCAGCAAATAAGGATTTCTTCACAGCAGCTTTGCAGTGTGGCATTGCAGGGGTAACCACGATTTTGTGGAGTTGTCAGGAAAGGCTTTTCAGAAGGACTGCATTTCCAGCCAAGTTTCCGTGGGTACACTGCAGCATCTCTGCAGACCAGAGAGAAAAGGGTGTCTAATGATTGCATGTGGGATGCGGACACCTGCATAGATGATGGCTATTGAGAAAATACCCTTACTTATGGGTGGAAAAGAACTGTGAGCGGTGCTGGGGCTCTGACTCCTCCCTTGTACGTGGTCTTGTTTATGCAGCCCTGTTTCTGTCCTTAGCTGTGGCAATAGCAGTCCCATCCTAGGAGTCCAGGTCATGGTTTAATTTCTCATCCTCCTCAAACCTCCATGGGAAATCTTACTTGCCTTTAATTTCACAATATACTGCTCCACATCCCGGGCCACGGTGAGGAGTCAGCTCAGGACAGTGTGCATGCCTGCCTCTGGGAATGGTCCAGCAACCCTTGGGCAGCCTGTATGTGCATTTGAGCTCATATCTATGAGCATTGACCTGATCAGTGATGATATGTAATGTGCCCTAAAAATACAGCCTACGCTTGGAGATGTAACCCAGTGACAGAGCTCTTCCCTAGTATGTGCAAGTTTTAGGTTCCTCGCCCAGAAATGCAAATGGACAGCATCAGCGACAAAGACAAAAACAAACAGGACAAACGTGGGTCATAAAGAAATAACTCATAAATACAGAGATAATGGAAAAGGATGTTCAGTGCAGCATGATTTATAACAATGAAAATGAGAAATTAATAAATTCTACACAGATTAAATGGTGTACATCTGTATGATAGAATAGTCTAATAATTAAATCTTATTTTTGGTCTTAATTGTATGGGGGAAGTTTAACTTTATGCCTAGGAGAAAAACAGAATACAAAACTAAATAGTGTTTTACATGTTTTGGGAACAGCGTGGTGACATGGATACATGCATAAAGGTGAGTAGAGAGACAGAACTGTATAAGAAAACTCAACAAAACAAAGCAGTAGCAGTTTCTTTGGATGGTGTCATTATCATCCTCTATCTTTCTACACTGTCTAAAATTTATGAAAATATCATTTAAAATAGAAAGATATAGAGGTAAATAAAGACAAAGGGGGTTCCCATGTCTCTGGGGTAAGTGCTTCTGTCCACAGCCATTGTGAGAAGAGACCACAGAGGAAAATACATAGACTAATAACCACAGTATTCTCAGTCATTTGGCAGAATTAGGGTTTTCACCTCGCCAGCTCAGTCCCTGAGGTATGGACTGACCCATGATTCCTGCCCTCTCCCTAACACTGGGTAGAACTCTGGCCTGAAAGTGGCCTCCCTTTGCCCCTTCGTTACCTTCCTTCCATTGTGCTTGGGTTTGAGTGTGAGATGCTGAGCCTGTTTCTGAGGAGCTGCTAACCCAGCTGAGGCATGAGGACCGATGGCATCGGTGCTCCAACATGGCGTCCTTGGCCGTTCTGCTGTTCTGTCACTAAAGGCACCGCAGCACTCACAGACACCATCCCAGGGCTGCATTGTTGGGTACATGGTGACGTGACCTTGAGTGGAGATTAAGGAAATCCCCACGTTTCCCCCGACCCTGGAGCAGACTGTGTTGTCCTTGTGTTCGCGGAGGGAAGGAGCCCTGGCCCTGGAAGCTTATCTTTAAACTCAGGGGTTTCCTCTGATTGTTATTTATAACCAGAAGGAACTTGGGAGCAGGCCCCAGAGGAGGGAGGTGGCAGCTCTCAAGCTGTTTTCCCTGCCTTGGATCCTAACTCACGTTGACTTTATGAGTCCACTAATCCTGTAAATTAACAGCAGCACTCTCTCTGGAGTATCTCTGCAGCTGAGGGGTCCCTCCTTCTGAGGGGTTGATACCCTGAGAGAGACTTTTCCAGCCTGTCTTTAAAAGGTTAGATTGTAGGGCTTTCCAGGTTAGGTTGTAGGAGTCTCTCTTCCAGGTTAGGGTATAGAGATCTTCTAGGTTAGGTTTTAGGGCTCTTCCAGGTTAGGGTATAGGGCTTGCTCTTCCAGGTTAGGTTATAGGGCTCTTCCAGGTTAGGGTGTAGGGCTCTTCCAGGTTAGGGTGTAGGGCTTGCTCTTCCAGGTAAGGTTATAGGGCTCTTCCAGG